>JANHFM010004907.1:153651-169345 GCA_032468115.1 Grayia smithii | reverse complement strand
TTTACTGCCCTTTCCAGAGGCAAATCCATCCGGGGGCTTGTTTTCTGTCTGCCCCAGAGCTCACAAGAAGCCATCTCTACTTCCTGTTATTTGCACTCCTGCCATCCAACTTGCAGGGCTAAAGGCATTGCCTGAAATCTTGGGAAGTTAGTTAGCAGTTAGACTAGCTTAGCCGAGTGCTGAGCAGGGCTTCCAGGAACAATAACAGAAGAGCCAGGGTTGCAAGAGCAGAGAGATGGGTGACATCCCCTTCTCTCACCCCACTTAGATGACCCCTGTGAAAGGGTTGTTCGACCCCCAAAGGGGTCCCGACCCACAGGTTGAGAACCACTGTTCTAGAGAAATCAAAAGTTTGGTTGTTCCTAGCAAAAACATTTCATCAATTTGGATTTTGTGTTTGGTTTTTCTCACTGACGAAACTATCTCTGGTCAAATATATAACAAAGAAGAAACTATAAGGGTCAGAATCTGCCTGTGACTTTGTACTATTCTGGTAGAACAACTTATGAAATCCTAGGACTGGAAGGGACCTCGTAGGTCTGCTAACCCAACTCCTGCCCAAGGCAGGAGATTTTATTGCATCCTGGACAAATGGCTGTCCAGTCTTTTCTTCAAACTTCTTCAATGGGCTGTAGATGCCAGCAGGTGCCTGCATTTGATAGATGACAGCTGCTTGTCAGACTAAAAAGTACATGCTGAATTTTAAAGTCTTTAGATGACATCCATTGTTTTATATGCAGATAATAAATTTTGCTCATAGAATGGGTGTCTTAGTAAACTTTATATTATATTAGGACTTTAGTGGGAAAAGTAAAGGCAAACTAGAGAAGACCCATCAGTTGATATAGCTTCTCTAGCAGGAAGTAAGAGAAAAAAATGGTATGCAATGGTGTTGTATGAATTGTTGCCAGAGTATTTAAGAAATCACATTGTTGGTCCTTTGCTTCCACTCTGATGTTTGGATTCTGCCTGTGTGTCTACTTTTCTCTCTCCCTCCCTTATTCTCTAAACTTTTCCAGGAATCAGAACTGCTGCGTCTTGCACAAGCCCGGGAACAAGAGCTACGCTTCTCCAAAGAGCAAGCCAACTTGGATGTGGCCCGGGCAGAAGCTCTGGCTGCTGTTGAAGTCAAGAAATTTGAAGCTGTGATCAAATCCCTCGGAGCCAGCACTATCCGTGACATTGCAGTGGCTGGGCCAGAGATGCAGGTGAGAAGCAGAGAAAGGAAGAGGGGCTATGAGAACATTGTCCTTCCAAATAATGGGTGTGCTTAAACTCATAGTTTACTCGTGTTGAGTTAGAATGCAACAGTACAAGGGGTTGTGGACCGTGACTTCTAATCTATAAAAAACAACCCTACTGGCAGTGAGGGTCAGATCAACCTTCCTCAATATGGTTTTCCTTTAGTTCTGGTTGGGAAATTCTGGAAGGGTCAATTCTATCTGGAGAACATCTGGAGAACAGATGTTCTGGAGAACATCAAGCTGGGCCAAATGGCATGAAGACATAAGGCAGGGGTGGGGTGAACTGCTCTAAGAAAGCATGGGGCACAATAAACTACAGGTGGTTCTCGACTTACAACCCACAATTGAGCCCAAAATTTCCATTGGTAACCAAGGCAGCTGTTAAGTGAGTTGCGCCCTATTTTACAACCTGTTTGCCACAGTTGTTAAGTGAATCATGCAATCGTTAGGTGAATCTGGTTTCTGATTCCCATTGACTTTGCTTGCCGGAGGCCAGCTGGGGGGGTTACATTCCTGGGGAGGAATGGTGATCACATGACCCCTGGACAGTGCAACTGTCATAAATACATGCCAGTTGCCAAGCACTCAAATTTTGACCACGTGACCATGGGGATGCTGCAAAGGTCGTGTGAAAACAGGTCATGTCACTTTTTTCAATGCTGGTGTCACTTCAGATGGTCACTAAATGAATGGTTGTAAGTGAAGGACAACCTGTAGAAGAGCAGGAGCAGCCACTCATCTCAGATGCCCCAACGTCTAAAGCAAATTAGAAATATTTGTCTAAGGTTTTGAAACCCTAATGATTTTGAAAACTTTTTGTTTGCTATTCCTTGCAGGTCAAATTGCTCCAAGGTCTGGGAATCCAGTCCACCCTCATTACAGATGGTTCTTCTCCTATTAACCTCTTCTCAGCTGCTGGAGGACTACTGGGGATTCTGCCCAAGCCTTCGGAGACATGAAATGGAGGGGGAAAAACATCACTCTAGACGAATCCTCTCTATTATTACTTAATGAGTGCCTTACAAGAACATGGCAGGGGACCACGGCTATATAC
Source organism: Grayia smithii (assembly GCA_032468115.1). Taxonomy (NCBI): domain Eukaryota; kingdom Metazoa; phylum Chordata; class Lepidosauria; order Squamata; family Grayiidae; genus Grayia; species Grayia smithii. The sequence continues at coordinate 167,047 of JANHFM010004907.1, read as the reverse complement.
GTTACTGTGCTTCCCCAGAATGCATGAATCTTTTGATGGGGGGAAAAGCATAAAATAAACACTTTTTCTGTTGCATATTATCCTCAGCTTTGGTATTCATCTTTTTTTGGAATGATCTTTGTGAAATGATTGTTCCTGGGAGCAACGATAGAACCTGGGTGTGTGTGTGTGTGTGGAGTGGAATCTTGATTGTTGTGGCAGAAAAGTCAGCTGGAATGTGAGGAGAGAAGCCTACACTGTGAGGTCATCAGGTATGCAGTGGTGTTTGGATGGGAGACAGACAAGATTGAGCCATTATGCCAAGCCAAGTGCAATCTTTGTTTCTCTGTATCTTATGCAATTTTGCAAATCTCTCCAAGGAAAAATGGATTAATCAGCTAATGGAAGGTGAGCCCAGGCCCCCCAGCCCAACTTTCTCCACTTACCTAAAATTTAATATTACCCATCTTAATTCTACAACGACACCTACTGCAGCAAAAGTAAATCTAGGTTGATTTGGTGGCTCCTAGGTGGACAGATCTGCTATCATCTAGTGGTCATCCATGTTTTTGCAGACAAACTATGGTAGCTAATTAAAAGGAAACTTCCATCTTAGTTTGGGTTTATATAACGCTAAACTATGTTTTGTTCAACTACAGTCTGGCAAAATAATTGCATTCAACCTACCAAACTGGAGCCAAATCACGCACATAACATCTGGGTATTATATGAGGAATGAATCCACTCCAAAAATGTAACGTCAATATACTGATTATTTTATCATGAATGAAGCCATTCTTTGAAGTTCTCAGCATAAATTTCAGGCAGTTTCTTAGAGCCTCTGTGAATTTGAAAAAAATCTGTTCACAATACAATTCCACAACTCTACATGGATATGGCTTTTACCTCAGAATTGTGTTTAGGTAGAGTCTCTAGCACAGATGCTCAGTGCCAGACCAAAGTTGATTCTTCTGTGTTAACACTATTTAAAAGTGGTTAATGCTTTTTTTTAACTGCAAAAGAGATGTTGGAATGACTACAATCATAGTGGTATCCATATATAGTCATCTGGAAAAAAATATTTTGATAAACTTCAGCACTTTTTCATTAGTTCCTGTCCATATGCATTGTAGTCGGAAAAAAGTTTGCTTATTTTCTAAAACAAAGACCTGGGGAACAATTAATTGACCACACAATGAATGGGTACTGAATGTTTAAAAGAAACCTTCCATAAAATATTAAATGAGAGAAGATAGATATAAACATTTTGACTGAATGTAAGGATGGTTATGTTTGAAGAATAGAGTGATTAGCCTTCCAGTTCTGTAAATAGATGTAAAAGTAAGGGAGGAAAGATATTTTGTCCTTGATCAGTAATAATACGAACCAATTTAAGAAGTGTAACTTCCCTTTGACATCAGGAATATTTTCCTCTGAGTGTGTTTCTTATTTCTTTGGCCCACAGCACCTGTGGAAAAACTACATGATGCCAATGAGACGATGGAGTCCTTATCCCATGAGGCTCCCTGGTTTGACTACTCTGACTCTGATAAAGAGAAGATCTTAGCTGTCTATAAGTTTATTGGAGAAAAGCCTGAATTTATTGCTCCAAGTGAGATGTCAGTTTGTATACCTTCTAGGGCAGGGTTTCCCAATCTTGACAACTTGAAAATGGGTGGACCTCAACTTCCAGAATTCCCCACTCAGCATGGCTGGCTAGGGAGTTCTGGGAGTTGAAGTCACCCATCTTCAACTTGCTACGGTTGAGAAACACTGTTCCAGGGATTGCCAGAATCCCCTCTGGGAAGAAACCAGGCAACACATTAAAATTATAGCATGGGGCTAAAAGAAGTATAAATTGCCCACGCGTGTGTTGCATCCTCCCTTATTTTACAGCCCTCATTCTTCCCCCACTCCATGTTGGGGCTTCTAAACCTGTTTATTAGAAAAAGAAGTCCAAGGGAGGATCACTTGCTTGACGTAACACATAGATTATGCTTCCAAATCCCTGCCCTGGTTTTTTTACAGGATTCCCGCTTGTTAGATCCTAAGCCAGTAAACAACCCTCCCAGCTTGTTTCTGAATAGTGGGCTTCTCTGCTAGTGGCCCATGAGAAGCCCATTTTCTATGTCTCTTCCAGGCGCCTTCCCTCAGCTGCTGCGCTACATCCTGGTGGGATCCATTCTCCTCATCCTGCTGTTCTTTGTTTTTCAGATTGTCCAAGCGTAAGTGTTACACCAGCCCACATCTGGGCCTTGGTTGGAACCCCTTGCCCCAGGGATGTTAAGAGCCAGGTTTTATGCCCATACATTTCCTCCAGGATCTGATTTCCCATCCTTCCCCATTTCAGGCTTTTCCGTAAACAACGCAATTAGAGAAGACGACTAGAGTTCCTGAGTGGCTTGTCCTCTGCTCCTTTCCACGGTCCTTCCTGTTAAGTAAAAGGCCTTTGAATTTGTATGCATTTGCAAGGTATTCATTGATGAAGAAATAAGCCTTGAAAGTGGGATATATGTGAATTCAAGCTCCACCTTAGCCATGAAAGCCAGCTTGGTGACTTTGGGCTGGTCACTCACTCTCAGCTAAACCCACCACACAATATTGTTGTGGGGCAAATAGGAGGAGGAAGGTGTGCTGGATATGTTTGCCGCCTTGTGTTATTTTAAAAAAATAATAAAGGTGGGAGAGAAATAAGTAGATAAATAAAAGATTAAAGAAGGAGAGTTGTAAAGACAGCTATATGGTCCTGAAAGGTTTTAGGGAACGAGTGATCCGAATACAGGGCTCAGCAATAAACATCCTAGGGGGGGGGGGTTCTGGAATTAATAAATGACACACACACAGCTCCTCCACTGACAGTAGATAAAGGCTCCTTTAATACTTGGCAGACCTTGGGTTATAAATACATTCCCCCCCCTGCTCTTTATTTACAGCTAGATTCCTGCCCTATGAAGTGAGGAGGGGGGTCTAAGAGTGAGCAGTGAAGGAATTCTGTGCTGAAACAGAGAAGGTGTCAAGAGGAGAGGGATGTGTTTCCCCTGCTTGGTTATTGCTATGGGGAGGGAGGCATGTGTTCTTTAAGCAGCACCCCTCTGATCATCTTGCTACAGAGGATAAATGTATGTGTGTGCGCGCGTGTGTCAGATCACACCCACACATGAATGAATTAAATATCCTGGGTAGATGACATTCCAGTAATACTGAAGACCATGTTATTTTACTAGCATCCAAAAAAATGATAAGAGTGTTTCCTTATTGGTTATTCTACAAATATAACTAATTCTGCTGATAGATTCCCCTATTGCTGCCTGGGGTGAGGGCAATCCAAACCCAGTATTATTTCTCCATCATGTTTACATGTGATAGAGATTCTGCAAGTCTAAAGAAAATAGGATTGGGGAGAATTTGACTTAATCTTCCTATCCAACGGTATATAACCGTAATTGTATCATCCCCATGCAAGCCACATGGGTCTCTCCTTGGCTAGCAATGCTCAGAAAATCTTAGGTCATCTAATCATAGTCTAGCAAGCAATAACCACTATGCGTTTGTCAGCTTGGCAGAGCCCTGATACTTTAGAAATCTGCTTTTGTTCTACTGGCCCAATCCGGTTGATTCTTGATGTGGTGCCCCACAGGTGTGAATATCTCCCCAACATAGATAACCTCAATATTTCCCTTTGGTTTACGACTATACTCTGGTTCAAACCCTACCCAACTCATAGACATTTCAAAACATCAACAGCATTGCAAATTTAGAGGGTTTCCTTTGACAAAGGATTTCCACATAGCAAACCAAGGAATACTTTGGTTTTATGCCCTCTAAAGACTTCCTTTGAGACACCACCACCCACTTCCCAGCCCTCCCATTTTCCCTTTTGGCTTAGGAGCCAGCTTCCCCACTCCCTCCCATCACCCCAATAAATAAGTCATAGGGGGAAAAGGTGGCTTGTCCATTTGCAGCTGAGGGAGGGGGCAAGAGAGCCATTAGTCCAGTGCCTGGGTATCCATCCTGTGCCCGTTTCGCAATACTTGTTCCTTGGTGGTACCCCGAGCACGGAAGACACGGAATGCTCCGCGGCAGATGAGGCCAAACCAGTATATCTGGGGAGCCATGAGGATGGCCGATCCTAAGTTGTACTCAGCGGGGATGGAGAAGGGTACACGGTAGAAGGGCAAGCCAGCATACTGCCCATATACCCAGTACATATATGGAAAGAGCAGGATTCGGCAGAAGAAGAAGGTGACTAGCATGGCCATGCCATTCACCTTGTGGAGAAGGGTGTGCTGCTGCTTGTACTGTGGAAAGAGGGAAAAAAGAAAGCTGAAAGGCAAATTCAGGCCAGGTTGGCTAACTCTTCTGCCTTCCCATTATGTCGTTATTTAGTTATGTACGGTCTCTCCCATCTTACCCTACCAACTCTGGGCATCTAATCAATTAAAACACCATCGAAAATGTCCACAAACCAAACAACCAATATATAAAACCTATACAGGTAGCCCTTGACTTATGACCACAATTGGGACCAGGATTTCTGTTGCTAAGGAAGGGGATTGTTAAGTGAGTCACGCCTCATTTTTGCGACCTTTTTTTGCCATGATTGTTAAGAAAAATCACTGCGGTTGTTAAGTGAATGACACAGTCATTAAGGGAATCTGGTTTCCCCCATTGACTTCACTTAACTGGAAGCCAGCTGAAAAGGTTGTGAATGGTGATCACACAACTCCAGGACCCCTGCACCTATTATACATACATGCCAGTTGTCAAGAGCCCAAATTCTGCTCATGTGACTGTGATGCTGCTGCAATGATTGTAAGTCGTTTTTTCAGTGCGATTATAACTTTGAACGGTCACTAAGTCAATGCAGGAAGTCCTCGACTTACAACAGTTCATTTAGCGAACCGTTCAAAGTTACATCATCACTGAAAAAAGTGATCTATGACCGTTTTTCACACTTTGGACCGCTGCAGCATCCTCATGGTCACATGAATTACATTCGGATTCTTGACAACTGACTCACACATTTGTGATGGCTGCGGTATTCCAGGGTCATGTAATCATCTTCTGCAACCTTCTGACAAGCAGAGTCAAGGGGGAAGCCAAATTCATTTAACAACCGTTTTGTTAATTTAGCAACTGCAGTGATTCACTTAATAAATGTGCCAAGAAAAGTTGTAAAATGGGGCAAAGCTCACTCAACAAATTTCTCACTTAGCCACACAAAATTTGGGCTCAATTGTGGTAAGCTGAGGACTACCTTTGGCTATTAGTCGAGGGCTACCTACCTGTAATGTACACCAAGCTAAAAACCAATCCAAACCTTTCTCTTCCCCTGCTCCCCTAAGAGAATCTCAGTAGCAGGTGATACTCACCAGGATGAGAACCTTCCCAAGGCAGACAAAAGGGGTACTGAGTTCAGCCATCAACATACAACCCAGAAAGAAGTCACCTTTGCCTTGACGCCACAGCTGAAGGGGGGAAAGGGATAAGCATGACAGACCTGGGCGGGTGGGGCAGTATCTTCTAAAGCACAGCATCCTCATTTGCAGCTTCTACTGCATGGATCAATAACCCATCCCTTCTCTTCCCTTCCCGTCCTCATCTGTGCATACGGATCACCCCCCACCCCACGGTCCCACTCACCACAGACACAGGGAAGCAAACCAACACCATGAAAAGATGGTGAATCACCATCAGTAATTCCTTGTGCAAGTAGGCACGGATGGCAGTGTGCAACGTCTGGGTCTCAACGCATCTTGCCTCATGCCCTTTGACCTGGTACCTGTGCCAATGGCACAGGAACATAGCGTAGATATCGTAGATAAAGTAAGGGACTGCAAACTGGGTGTAGTTGGAAGTCAGCCAGTGCCTGCAGGAGGTGAAAAGGGGTAAAGGAATATAAGCAGCTAATAGACTCAGTAATCCCTGCAGATAACTTGAGCCACGAGCAAAGGGGATGGAAGAGCAGGACACTCTCCACCCCTCTGGAACAGACTCAAGGCCACAATCAATGAGGAATTGATGGCATGCTGATGTGCTTCACTCCCAAGGACAATGGTAACATAGATTCTGCCTTGCTCACATCGTCCTATCTCTCTCTCTCTCTCTCCCTCTCCCTCTCCCTCTCCCTCTCCCTCTCCCTCTCTCTCTCTCTCACTCACTCACTCACTCACTCACTCCCTGATCCTGATTACAACCTTCCCCTCCTGGAGCAAATGTGATTTAGCTCCAGTTTTAACTTTCTTATACTTTATTTCTAAGGTACTCCAAACACTGCTGCACTTGGGACAGGTATACCATTGGCAATTCCTCCTTACTTATCAGATTCTACCATATTACTCCCTCTGGTCTTTATGTTTTGGCTTGCTAGCATCTGCCTGGGACCCATGCTTTCAACTTTGCTTAGAAGCCAACCAACTCTATAAAAAGGCACTGAGATTCATGTAAATTCAGAACACTGGACTTAGTCTCATTATACTTAAAATGACTTAAAATACAGGTTTTTTCTAAAAAAAGAGTTTCCTGGTCTGGACACATTTTTGAAAATGCTAAAGAGCAGCTGAAATAGAGGTAAATAAAACAGGGTTTCTTTACAGATAGGACCCAATTTCTTAAATCATCGTATCCCTTGCTCAGCTCTATCGTGACTGTGGGGATGCTATCTCTGCCCCCTCTCCCACATTTCTGCTGACGATACTCTGCTCCATGCAAGGTGATTAGGCCAAATGCCAAAGCAGCAGTGCAATGCAGGATACTAAGCTCAAACGTCCTTGTGGAGTCCAGACCTAAGAAAAAGTAGGGCATTTGGGTCTGAAGCACATTTAGGAGGACTGGGCTGTATGCTTTGAGGATGGATACAGCAGAATTTGATTTCCATGCTGAAAGACCTACATAGGAACTGTTCTTTCTTGCTTTTTAGGGTCAATGAAGAGGATACTTCAAAAGTGCTGAAATGTTGCCAGGGAAACCTCACATTATTTCCCAGAAGGAGATTTGCTGTGTAAGGGGCACTGTGATATCTTTGTGAAAATAAAAATGCTGAGGCAGTTTTCACATCCTTAAGAGAAGTCTTATCTCATAGCTCCCTCCTTCTGTGCATATCCAATCGGAGCTCATGGCAGAGGAACCAACAACCCAACTTCCCTGTGTTTTAACCTCCTCCTCTCCTAAGGGCCCTAGAGTTCCTCGTCACTGGCTGCCCAATAAAACTTAATTACACATATACAGAATGCAAATCAGCAATGGAAGCAGCTGTTCCTTTGGTCTAATTCCCTGTGCTGCTCCCACATGCCTATCTAACATCACCCAGGGAGGGAATTAATCCAAACTAAATTCATTAATGAGAAACTAAATGATCCTTGGGAAAAAAACCCAAGAAAGGATATGATAGAAATAGATCCAATGACACCTCCTGACATATCTTACAGCCACCCCAAACCCTTCATCTCTACCCTGCTCTGTCCTCAGAATTCCCCAGTGTGGACTTTTGCTGCGTTTCCAATCCTTCTTGTCCTGCAGAACTGCCCTACTGCCAAATTGGATTCTGCAGAAACGGAGGTCTGGCAGCCCTCCCAGAAGCCAGAGAGACTGACAAATCTGATCCTGGAGCTTATTTCCAGCACATATTTTGGAAATCAACTCTCCCATATATTGTATGTGGATTTAGGAATACAGTACAGGATCAGAATGGGAAGACTTGTTGTAGTTTGAGTGGGGCTGTCCATGGTGCTGAAAGGGTACCAATTCAGAGGCCCACGGGGTTTATTTTCCAGCACCACGGACAGCACTTTATTGTTCAACAAGGCTTGGAATCTGCCCTCCTGCTACTTTTGTCTTACTTACCCTAACACCTCTACTAAGTGTTGTGGTGGGTGCAATGTTTATATGCAACGCATCTTGTCTCCACTACTCCCATAACCCCGAAACACCTCTCAGCATCCTGAACATGCTCCCTCTGGCTCCACATCCCAGTGCTTCACTCTACACTGCTATTGACCATAGCACTCCTGTTGGTGGCCCCAAATTCTGCCCTGCTCCCAGCTTCCTGATCCAGCCTACTCATTGCGGTACATCTGCTTGGAACATGTCACTGTCATCCTGTTCTAAATTTGGTGCCACTCCTGGCGCAGGTATCAAGTTTCTCAGTAGTGTGACCTTGCCAAGATGCTGGCTGAGCTGCACTTAGAAAATAAGGTAGAGATGGGGTTGGGGTGGGAATGAGATTACTGCACCACAGTGCTGCCCTGGCATTACATCATAAATGCTGACTTACTGGTCATCGATAATGTGCTTGCAGGATGTGGAGATGATGTAGCCAACTGTGGAAGCCATAATGGCCTGCACTGAGGAGACAAGTCTGTGATAGGAGAATGGGAAATGGTAAGAAGTTTAAGTAACTGTGGTTTCTCCTTCCTCTTCTCTTGGATACTAGAACCCTATTTCCATTTTAGGTCTGAAGGTACGAGGCCAAAACAGTAGTTCTCAATCCCAATCTGATATTCTGGGAGCCGGCCTGGACTATTACATTGCTCCAGAACTCTGCCAGCCTTCACCAACAGCTTTAATTCCAACCCACGCATCTTTTACCATCCCATAACAACTGCTGGATATATTTGGAGATAAGTAGCAATGGCTAAATGATTCAGCTGCCCATCGACCCTGATACATTCTCAAGTAATTCCAGAAGTCAGTCAATAAAGAGGCTTTCATGCTTAAAAGAAAACATCCTAAGTGATGAGGGAATTGGGTGTCCCACACCCCATCTTAGAATACATCCCCGGGGTTTTCACTATGTGCCACTTTTTTTTAAAGCAGCTCTTACTATACCCCAACAAAACATCCTGAAAGACTCCTATTTTCAAAAGAATTTCCATTTTGGAGTGCAGAGCTGTAACCCACAGCATAATAAACTTACAGTGACTCCAATAACCAGTTTGGTGACACTTCAATCCCAGGCTCAACATATCCTGCTAAGACTTGACTTTCTTGAGTTATCAGTATTGTTGGTTATCAAGAGGCGGCAGTGACACCCTTTCAGCTCTCATTGTGTTGGTTGCTTTTCCTACAATAATCCCACTCCCACTGTGGGATCCTAGGAACACCAACTCGTTCATGACCTCAATACAATGCTTCTTCCAGAAAATCCTGGACACTTTTCTATTTATAGAGATCCCATGCAGGTTCAAGAGAGTTTGAAACTCAATGCACCCTACTCTATTCCCAGTCAATTCAAGAATTGGCTTCCAGCTTAACTTCTCCTTTTGCAGCTACTAGGAAAGCTTGCTAGGAATGAGGGCACCACTCCCCCTCCAAAATACCCCTCTCCCTTCCCATTCCATCTCCCCAGGATCCACAGTCCCCCCCTTTTCCTTAAAAGCACCCACATCAAACTAACAAACCTACAAAAATCCAGGTGCCCAGCAGCTCATCCTTGAGGCCTTCTGCCTGCCCTCCTTCCTACCCACCCTTTGGACTGCTAGATCCTGCTGGCATCCCCTCCTGCATCCCTGGTTACCTGGCTGAGACGATGACCGCGTCAGCCTCCTCCCATCGCAGGCCCGGTAGCCACTTGAGGCCGTTCTTGGATAACAGGAAGAGGCCAGGAAAGACAATGGTCCCTGCTACCAAGGCGTGAAACATCTCGCTCAGGCTGCAGGGTTGGGGTGATGGGGGGAGGAGGAAGGAGGGCAGAGCGGAGGATGGGGAGGGTCAGTGGGGCTGGGATCCCTCCGGGTGTCCACGAGGAAGGCTCATGGTCCCCCAGGGGGCAAGGGGGGATGGAGAGGGAAGGGGGGATGGCGGTGGGAGGGTTGGTCCCTAGCAGAGCTGCTGTGACAGACACAGAGAGAGACACAGTCGGGGGAAGGAGAGAGGGAGGGAGGGGGAGCAGCTGTCAGCACAGTGCGGGAGCAACTTAAAGAGACAGTGGACTGCGCTGTGCAGATGGACCCGCAGAAAGAAGAGCAGGGTAGCACAGCTCAGTGTTGAATAATCACAGCTAAAGAAGCTCAGGGCCCAGTTTGCAAGGCATGGTGGGAGACGGAAGATGAGATCTATGTATGGGTGGAGGAGGATTGTGGAGGACCTGCCAGTTGGGGGACAAAGCTGAGTAGGATGGATCTGCCTCAGGATTGGAAGGCTGTGGTGGAGGTTTGGGACATCCCAGAGGGATGAGGTTGGAGACCCAGATATCGGTGTCCTTAACATCCCATGGCAGAATCCGCTAAGTTAATCCATTGCTTCTTTCCATCTGGATGCCGGCTGAGCATTGCTCCCCCTTTTCCAAGGCAGCTAATCAGGCATCATCATTTAACCCCCGGAACACCAAAGCCTAACTTCCTTGAGCTCTGCCTCTTCCCTTCTCTGGCAGGATCGGCTGGAAATTTGGCTAAGCCTATAATCTCAGCTCAGTTTGGAGGGGGGAAAAGAGACTATGGGGCAGCTAACCCGTTGCCCCTCCTAACGCATTAAGGGATAATCTTCCACCTGCTAAGAGGTGACCCTGATACAACCTTTGATAGGTAAAAGAGCAATTGTCTGCCAGGAGGAAATAACTAAATCAGCAGTGACACCTTATGGCTGACTGTGAGTATTGTAGCATGCTGGTCTTGTAAAACAGGGATGGGTAGAAGTGGCTGGGTTGGGTGGGTGGGTGGATGTTCATGGAAAAGCTGTGAGGGATTTTCTCCCTTAGTCTTTGAGCCTGTGGTGATTCTAGGTTTGCAGGGAGCCTCCCACCTGGCAGTTACATAGACGGCAAAGCAGAACTCCATTTTCCAGATGTGCACCAGGCTCCAACGCAGGATATAGTAGAAGCTGGGATAAGCAATCAAACCCAGAAGGAAGAAGTAGGAGAACTGCCAGAACAAAGGACAGGATTCAACAGTTAAGGTAACCAACTTCTGTCTAAGCAACACTGATTTTATTGCTTTCCCTCCTAAACCCACAAAGAAACTTCGAGCATCGGTTCATATGGTGGGTTTCACTGGTTTCCTACTAATACACTCTCAATATCCCACTTTTTCAGAACAGTACAACAGTATTCAAGCTTTTTTTAGGCATAAATGCACAGAGAACCAATTTATACAAGTTATTTAGCCAGTTCCACCTTGACTTGACTTCTACCACAATAAGCCATAGACCACTGATAGGTTAAAAAAAAAACCCTCAGATAAATTAGTATCAGTTTGCTCTGTTTATGAATTAGTTCAGAGATTTTACTGGTTATAGGCTAACCATACACTGTCCTTTCCACAGTTCCAGCAAGGGAGAATGGCCTTTTTAGTCCTTAAATAACCAGTTCATTATAAGCAAAGTGAGGTTGTGATGGCATTGACTAAGCATATTAATATGTGTTTAATCAAAATATTGGTTGATTAAATACATAATTGGGACTGTCTTGATGGATCAGGTCAGAGGCCTATCAAGAATTGTGGAATCTGTATGCCACCTGGAGGAGGCATAAACAATTACAGTATGCCTAAACATACGAAAAATATGAAGGGATTTGTATAGTTATCTTGGAGACATGCCTAACAGGCAAGGATCTGAAGGATTGTCCCATAAATTACACAGAAAATGTTTTTTTTTTTGGTTACTCCAGATTTAGGACCCAAATAAGGATTAATTGAACAGGGATTTGATGAAATATTAAGACCTCCCTGTTGATACAAACATTTAATAGAGGAATTGATCATCTGAGAAGCTGGCGGACTCTCCTCAGGCATTAAGCAGAGATAACCAAACATTGTATCTGGGAGAGGATCTTTTCCTCCTTAAAGAGTGGATTAAAACTCTTTAACTACTTAAGTTAAGAGATCAGTTGATTCACATATTGTATTACTGATCCATAATGTCATTTGTTTGATATGCGTTGGGCATTGTGGTTTCTAAGACACGATCAACAGCTCAATATGTTAGTGAACCCATCCAATTGTGGCTTATTTAATAAACTGATTAGACAAGCTGCGGCTAATATACAAACGTGCATTTATGTAAACCCAGCCAGCTTCTCTCCCCCTTTACTGCTTCTGAAACCAATTTAGAAGGAATGTATACATACTGGATCTTAGCTGATTGACTCACCAGGTCCTCTGCCATCCTAGTGAACCCAGAAAAGGTGAGAAATGACATCCATATTATTCCATATGTCCTCCTCTATGGAGGGTACTTCATGTTGTCAAGATGCTTCCTTGAGGAGCTAATTAAGACATCCTTGAAATATCATAAGATAAAAGGGTTTTACTCTTTATAGTAATGAAGCAAATTTAATTTGGTGGAAGAAATTACTTGTGACAGTAAAATAATGTATTGCCTAACAGTTATCAGAATAGTACAAACTAATTAAATGGCATTTCAAACCCCTACACTGTGATGAAGGTTACTTGGGCAAATCTTTGCGCAGCCTACCTCACAGAGTTGTTGTGGTTCTAAATTGGGGAAAGGCATGACATTCTCCCTCGCAAGGATAAGTTTCTTGAAGGAAGAATGTGATAAAGTGTAATAAAATAAGTATTTGTGTGGGGGATAAGGAAGGAATAAGGAATAAGGAATCAGCAGTTTTGATCGTAACAAAATACAAAATTTAGCAAAAACTGCTAATCTCTAAATCTCATTAATTTGAACAAGTTATTTCCGGTGCTATCTGGCTAAGCACATTTCACATGTAGGAACTTGCTCTAGATGTGTCGATACCGAATTGCAACCAAAATCAATTGTTTTGAAAATAATGGTACTGAGATTGATTTACTTTGGGCAGGACCAGAAATGCAGAAATTACTAGTGCAATATGTAAATATAGCCCAAGCTATGTTCGCCATATTTCCTGAATAAATCCCCTATTCTCTGATCCATATCCTAGTAGGTGTATTTATTTTTATCTTTAATTCAGACCTTGCACTTGTTTTGGGATACTTCATGTTTGCAGCAGGAAATTCCTTCCCTAATACATTACTGTTGACCTAAGCTGAAATGAAGTTTGTTGCTTCACTGGAAAAATAACAAAAGGGATAAGAATTACAAAGAAAGTGGGCAGGAGATACTATATCAATTCACCCTCCAGATTGTTTACAGTGACCTGGTTAATACAGCCATAATGTGATTTACTTTGCTTCATCTTAAGGTGTTGTATGTGAACAATTGTGGCCTATTGTTTAGAGCATTAAACAGCTACCCACTGTGGTTTAACCAACTAACCATGATTTGCAAATGGTTTAATTATTGTGTAAACCCAACTAGCGTTAAAAGTAGAGTTGCAACTCTGGATTGCAAAGGATTAGTCTTGTTTTAGCACAACATGCAATCAATTGTGTGCCCAGGAGCAGGGGTCAGCAAAGTGCGGCTCTAGAGCCGCATGCGGCTCTTTGGGCCCTCTCCTGTGGCTCCCTATCAGATGATCCCACCACTGGGTCGCCCCTTC
>JANHFM010004907.1:105587-116557 GCA_032468115.1 Grayia smithii | reverse complement strand
TAAGTCAACATTGATTTTTTTTCTTTCTTATCTAAAAGTCAGCGTGTGCTGTCAGTAATCCCAGTTTGAATCTGTTGATACCTTTTTAAATCTGAAAGCTAAGCTAAATGGATCCACTTCTTTTTACAGGTCCGTTACCCGGACAGAATCACCCTTATCCGTGGCAATCACGAAAGCAGGCAGATCACCCAGGTATATGGGTTTTATGATGAGTGCTTGAGAAAATATGGCTCTGTCACTGTGTGGCGCTACTGCACTGAGATTTTTGACTACCTCAGCCTCTCTGCCATTATTGATGGCAAGGTGAGTATGCAAGTATAATTCTTGACTCATGATGAATTATGGATCTGAAGGAGGTCAGATTCTGATTTGAAGGACTAACTGAAAAATAGGGGGGAAAAAACAACTTACTATTTTACTTTTCAAGACATGCAATTATAGGATAATCACTGGTGGCATGAGGCCAATTCAAAATGAATGTCTTCTCTTAATTCAAATTTAGCACTCGGTTGTTTTTAATCAAATGCATAACTGAATATCAGAGACTGTAAAGGGTTGAGGGGCACATAGAGATTATGTCTCTAGGATAAGGTGATCAGAGAAAAAGAGTGACAGTTTGAAGATGGAAGAGAGGTCCATGATGTATACTGTATAAGTGTTGTACTTTCTGTCCAGATTTTCTGTGTCCATGGTGGCTTATCCCCATCCATCCAGACGTTGGACCAGATCCGAACAATAGATCGCAAACAAGAGGTCCCTCATGATGGCCCCATGTGTGATCTTCTATGGTCTGACCCTGAAGGTATAACTATGAGTCTTTCTTTTTCTTTGTGTGTGAGTATTATCTCGATAATAAATACTGTAATGGCTGATGTTGTTTACAGGTTTGGTGGAATCTGATAGGAATAGGACATGCCAAAAGTAGTGTTGAAGAGTATTGTGCCTGTAATTCTTGATTATACTAGGAGCAAAAGAGCTAGTTGGTGTTACTGCATACCCTGATGAGACTGAAATACCTGTTCTTTACAAGAAGTTGAAGAGAGACCGCAGTAGATTATATTCCAAGCACATTGCGATAAAGGTAAAGGTTTCCCCTGCCCAAGTCATCTCTAACTCTAACTCTAACGGTGGTCATCACCGTTTCTTGGTCAAGGAAGCCAGTGTTGAAGACAATTTCTGTAGTCATGTGGCTAGCATAACTATATGCCGAGGTGCACAAAACCGTGTTACCTTCCCACCAAAGTAGTACCTATTTATCTAGTCCCATTTGCATGCTTTCAAACGGCTAGGTTTGCAGGAGCTGGAGCAGGAATGGGAGTTCACCCCACCACGTGGCACTCAGGTCTCAAACCTCGGCTGTCAGCTTTGCAGCTGACAAGCTCAGCATCTATAACTGCTGAGCCATCGTGCCCCTACATTGCAGAAGACATATATAATAAATCTTGCATGGATTTGCAGTCATCAGCATATCAAATAAATGATAAAACTCTTTTAAGTCTTCCACCAAAGATAGAGGTTTTCATATTCCATTTCTTTCCCACTCCTAGAATTACTATTTTAGAAGATTTTTAAAAGGGAAAAAGAACAGCCTTGTATGGTGGAATATATGGGTGATGGTGTGAGGGGTTCTACAGTGTCTCCTTGTCAGCTGATGGGCTTTCTTCTATTAGCTTGCAAACCCAGATATTTCCTTTTCCTAGCATTTGCCTGCCATTTGGTTTCCCTGTGTCGACATTCTCCTCTTTTGCTATTCTAGACACTACAGGCTGGGGGGTCAGTCCTCGAGGTGCTGGCTATTTATTTGGCAGCGACGTGGTGGCACAGTTCAACGCAGCAAATGATATCGACATGATTTGCCGGGCACATCAGCTGGTCATGGAGGGATACAAATGGCATTTCAACGAGACGGTTCTTACAGTGTGGTCAGCCCCCAACTATTGTTACCGGTGAGTATATCCCTGTGAATAGGAAGTACTGTGGGTTGGGGAGAGGGAGATTTAAATCAGCCGTGTGTGTGGTCCAGGGATGTGTGGCATTGATGAAACCTGAAGCACACAAATTTGACCCCTTTTCTCTCTTCCAACCACAGCTGTGGGAATGTTGCAGCCATCTTGGAACTGGATGAACACCTTCAAAAGGAATTTATCATCTTTGAAGCAGCCCCTCAAGAAACCCGAGGCATCCCATCTAAGAAGCCTGTTGCGGACTACTTCCTGTGAATGCTGCTCCTCCCTCTTCACCCTTGTGCAGCTTTTGTTTCCTATTCTGGATGGTCAGCTTCTCTTTCAGCCTTTGGCAGGGGTTCAGCTCTCTTCTTTCATTCTCTCCTTTACCCTTACCTTGGCCCTTGCCCAATAAATTCTCAGTTCTGGACCCCTTAGACTGAATTAGCCATCTTTTCCCAACATTGCTGATTCCTGGGCAATCCCTAGGATTGCCATATTTTTTTCTGCCCTGAAAAAAAAAATCCCCATTTTTTAGGATTTCTGTCTGTGGAAAAACCCTGGAACTTTGTCAGCTTTTTCAATGAAAAGAAGTATCAGCCCAGGAACAAAGAAAAGTTGTAGTTCTTTAAAGATCTCTAGTTTTGTAGAGAAGTCACTGAGTGATTTCTTGAGCATCTCTTGGTGGGTCTTTTCTACTCATGAAGTAGCATGGTCCAAGCTGGCGCCCTCCAAATGTATTGGCCTAAGACTCCTATCATCCTAGCCAACTTGACCATTCAGAATTAGATGATGGGAATTGTAGCATAATCAAATCTGGACACTAATTTAGAGAAGGCTGTTCTAGAAGAACTGGAAGTTATTGCTTAGAAAATATATACATTACAAAGAACCGGATTCAGAAGTAAGGAGAAGCCAGATTGATCAAACAAGATCTGATCTTGTTAGGAGAGCTAATTATCTGGACTAATTCCCCCCATCTCACCGGGTCACTTAGATGCTTCCTTTTTTCTCTTATCAGCTGACCTTGGAACTCCATGGTTTTGGTGCCACTCTGAAACATTTAAGCAAAGAACAGGAAGTGCTTCAAATTTTTGCTGTTTTAGGTTGCTGGAAGACCTACAGTGTTCAGGGGTTTTGGCATTTCAGTCCGTAATTTGCTTCAGTTATATGGAATAGATTGAGCTAATATAGAAAGTCCTTCCTTTGTGTGCCATCATTCCCGATTCCCACTTTGCTCCGTGAAAACTATATGGCCAGTGGAAGACAAGACTGTCCCCAGCATACTATACCAAAAAATCCTGATCTTGCAAAAATATTTTTTTTTTTGTGGTCACTGGGGTTTCCAAATGCCCTCTGGAATCCATTCAGCTTTGGAGAATGGATTTATTAAATCTTTTATTGGCAGATCTGGTTCTGTTACTTCTTCTCCTTATCCCTAACTATGGAGATTGGGACCACATCATGCTAATGAATTTGACCAATGTTTTCTCTTTTCTCTCTCTCATCTTCTGCCCCTTTGGGGATGAGGTAGCCACACCTGTAATTCCCCAGGCTGACATCTTCCCCTTCCCTTCTTTACCTTTATTCCTGTGAAGGAATGTGCAGTCCAGGTATCTCTTTAGAATTAGAAGGGGAAATTTCCTGCTGTCTCCCATGATCTGTTTCTTGCTCTAATTTTATTTTGTTTTCATTTTGTTTTTCCTATTTACAACTTTTAGATAAAAAATTATAATAAAATTTTAAGAAAAATTGAGTATCTTGTACATTGTGTATTTGTATTGCGATATTTATGAACAAGTGCTACAGAAATATTTGCAAAATACGTCTTATGAAAATTAATTTCCTAATTAATTTTGTAGTGGCAGAGAAAGGAAGATGATTTTAATATATTGCTGTGGTTGCAGATGAAAATGAGAGAATTTACATCCTCTTATCAAGCCAAATGTGTTCTGCCCACTATGGGATTTGGTTTTTAACATCTGATAATTTAAAAAAAAATTTTTTTAAGTATTTAAAAAAACAACAACACATAAATTGCTAGTTTCTGTGGTGCTGCCACATCACATGCATCAGTTCAATATCAATGCTAAGATGACATGTGCAGACATGTAAAAACATGCACTTGTATGTTAGTCTGCCTTTGTAAATTGTTTTAAAAGGAATAGCTGAAGCATAGCTGCTACTTAGGATATTGAACAGAAATTTTCTACTCGGGGAAATAATTGAAAAAGAAAGTTTGAATGTGAGCATCTCAGCTTCCTTTTATTCACTGTGGGGGGAAAATGTAGTCAGTTGCAGCCTTTTGAGATTTAATTATAAACTATGTGGATATAATCAAACTCTACTTCCTTAAATGGAAAAGGAAGACCATGAAATTTTGCAAGCAGAAGCAAATCAAATGCAGGTATCCAGGTTGTGCAGGGGTTAAAGCATTGGTGGCTGTGAGCCAGGATAGCCAGAGGGAGGTCCATAGACATGAGGTGGAGGTGGAGGTGGGTATGGTGCAAAACTGAATTTGAAAGGAGAGAACGAGGAAGCTTCTGGTGGTTCTGCACTTGCAAGGAAAGGAACCATATCCAGGCTGGCCCAGCTCACTGGGAGCATTGCTCTGAAATCCGCTTGCTCAGGAGGAGATTTGGTAGGGGGAGAAGATGGAGGAGCTGCTATTTCTTGGGTTGGGCTGTGGAAAAGCATAGCATAAGTCAGTACCTAAGAACTTGTAGGTCATTGGCTGATCTTGCCTAGCCTCCCATTTTGGGGTTCACACAATTGTGCTTTTCCATATATAGCTCTGAGGATTTTCATTCTGATTTCCCTACATAAAGTATTTCTAAACTTCCTTCTAAGGACTTCCTTCTAAAGTCCTTTCTCATTTCACTGAAAACCGCAAAGGTGCTTTTTGAAAAGGCAACTGGACTTTCTGGTTTTTCCTTGAAAAGAAAAGAATGTAAATGTCCATCTGTCTGCAAGGACTATAAATTCTTCCATTCCCCGCCATCCAGTCAGAGCTGAAGAAGCTCCTTGGATGAGAACCGAAATGTCTTAAAAGAAAAGCCAGAAAGTCTAGTTGCCTCTTGAAAAAAGCACTTTTGGGACAACCATGATCTGAATGACTGAGAATCTCCATAGACACTCCATTGAAAACATTCCTTTTTTCCCTTGTAATATCCTATTTGATGTAAATCAAGAGTATCCAACCTTGGCAACTTTAAGATTTGTGGACTTCAACTCCCAGAATTCCCCAGCCAGGCTTCTGGGAGTTGAAAAGTCCACAAGTCTTAAAAGTTGCCAAGGTTGGATATTCCTGGTGTAAATGATAACACTCTGGATTTTGACTTAACACTATTGAGTTGAAAGAACAATTGCAAATCTTCCAGATATTATTCTTTTTAAATAATTTTGCATTGGCCTGAAAGCAAGGATGAAATGCAGGATGATATTACCAATATGTTATTGCCTCTGGCAACACAGCTGACATTAAAATATAAACTTGAAGAAAATCTTGTACATGATTGGAACAGCTGCTAATAAAGATTCTGGCTTGGCTCATTTTGATCATATGATCAGTGAAGCAAACTCTTATTCTACTAAAAAAAAGTAGGCCTCCATCTCTCTTGTCACAGTAAAATATTGTTTTACATATAATACATAGTCTTTGCCATAAAAAACCAATTTTCAGTGCGGGATTTGAACAATGATCACTCTTGCATAATAACATTTAATGTAGCTGTAAATCTGTTATGTATAGTTGTGTCTAAAACATTTGATAGGCATCAGTTATATATCCTTTCTCGGGGATATATCATTAGATTCCTCTAAGTCTTAAGTGTGACAAATACTGGAGCAGGTGCAGAAACAAAATGGTTTTCTATAGCATTTTGTTTGGAGGAGGAGGAGCTTGTTGGATATGGATAATTTTTCACACTCAATTTAAATTTCCATGCTGGAGAACCATGCAATCTTGAATTGGGCAAAAAATAAAGCCCTCTTTTCCAAATGCATGGCTCTCAAAAGTGGACACATGGAACAGGCAGTGTAAAAATGACTAGAACAGTATATGTCTCTTACTTATAATGAGGGTATTTTTGGAACACGAAGATATTTTTAAGAGCCAGTTTGGTTTAGTAATAAGCCACCAGGCTAGAAACCAGGAGACTGTCCGTTATAATCCTGCCTTAGGCACAAAAGCCAGTTGGGTGTCTTTCGGTCACTCTAGGCCAGTGTTTCTCAACCTTGGTATTGAAAAAAGAAACACACTCTGAAAAAAGCAGAGTGTGTTTGTGGGAAAATACTAGGAATAAAAAAAAAAAAATCCCAGGTCAGTCCTGACAACCTGGAGAAAAAGTAACAGTTCTTTATTAAATAGCAAATAAAATAAATAACCTGAATATCTGAGGCTAGCTAAATGGTCTAGTGGTGAAGGCACTAGGCTAAAAGCTAGGGGACTTTGAGTTCTAATTCCGTTTTAGGCTTGAAAGCTAGCTGGGTGGATTTGGGCCATTTTAACTCACCTTACAAGACTGTTGTATTGGGGAAAGTAGGAGGAAGAAGGAGTGTTAGATATGTTTGCTACCTTGAGTTGTTTGTAAAAATAATAAAGGCCAGATATAAATAAAATAAATCTACAAAGGTCGCAACTTGTTTCCTAAAGACAGAAGAGTGTCAGTCGTTAGATTTGGATCACTGGCTGATATCGGATATAAGCAATTAGCTCCCTTTGATATGAAACCACTGGGTGAGATCATTGATCAATTTGAAGTACAGTATCATCGCTATTGGTGATTTGTACATCTCAATCTCAGGCTGTCCAAGTGGTGACTCAGCATATGGTGTGTTGTTCAGGCCTATTATGTGTCCAACCTTGGCAGCTTTCAGACAAGTCGATTTCAACTCCCAGAATTCTCCTGACAGCCATACTTTAGTTATATATTGTTTTAAATATTGCAAGATACCTGCATTTTTCTGGAGTTGAGCAGCTTTAAAACCAACCAACCAACCAACCAACCAACCAACCAAACAAACAAACAAACAAACAAACAAACAAACAAATATTCTGTTACCTGCCATAAGATGATCCTGGCCCCCTTAAACCATGAAAGGCAGCTGGATGTTGTACATAAGCCTCAGCCCCATTAAGATTAACTCCTGCAGGGGGGTAGAAGGAACAGGAAGGCTGTGGAAGTGCAGGGGGTGGCTGTTGTTCCAGAGGCCCCTCTTCTGTCAGAGTGGAGTCGCAAGGGCCTTTCTTGCTCTCTATGGGAAGGGATGTGCAGAGAAGCCCGGAAGAGAAGACAAAAGTTATCAGTAGGAATTAAACAACTACATACTGGGAACATAGATCTCTTTATGAAAGAGGTGACACGAGGTGAAATTACTCAACGCTTAATTAAGAAATCTAACTATTTGCCCAGCCTATTGGAAATCAAGTGAGGAAATTCTATAATTAACTGATTCTAGGAGTCGTTTCTGATTTGAGCAGGCTGTAAGCCCTGTAAACAAACAAACTAAACTAGTCTGAAAAGTGAGGTTCTTCTGGAAAGCTTATTTCACTTCAAATTAATAAGACTACTTTCCATTAAAAAAGAGGAGATAATTGCAGATGAAGGAGAAGAAAATGGAGAAAGGGGCTTTGGGAAGAATTATGAGAGTATGGAGGGATATTAGAAAAGCTAGCAAGAAGGGATTATTATCGAATGTGTGCATAGGGTAAATGATGGGTACCTAGGAAAGAGATGGAGATGTAGGCATTTGGTCAACTATCTAGAACAGGGGTGGGGAACTATGACGCTTTTATGATTTGTGGACTTCAACTCCCAGAATTCCTTATCCAGCCAGGCCAGGAATTCTGGGAGCTGACGTTCACAAGTCATAAAAGGACTATAGTTCTCCACCTCTGATCTAGAATTATGGTTATAAGTGACCATGAGCATCTGCAAGTGAAGGAGATCAGAGTGATGAAAACATCAGGCATCACCCTGAGCTTCACCCATTTTCTACATGCATGGCAACATTGCATATATGCCCAAAGGGATAAAGCTCATCATTTTGACATAGTGAGATGCCGCTGGGATTATATCATTTAATGTTGATTAATCACAGAATTTCAGCAGGCCAACCTTGGCTAGTTTTGAATGAAGAATCACATAAGAATTACATCTAATGCACCCAAAAACAGGTGGGGCTGTTATTGCATCGTCATAACTGCCATTTTGACTTTTGGGGCCACAGTCTGCAAACACACCTCCACGGAAGAGGGAGAATCTGAAGTTAGAAGTAATATTTAAGAAGAGACAAAATAAGATACCCAAGTTGTTCTCACCGCTTTCTTCTTCGGTTGCTTCGCATTCATTGCTCTTCATCTTTCTTTTGATTCGGGCCTCACGCTCCCTGTATTTTGTAATGGACCATAATAAGATCTGATAAAACAGCAGTCAGGGCTCAAATAACTTTCAGGATTATGCAATTGCTGACTATTGGTCTAGCAAACTCCACCCCACCTGCTTTCTAGAGTCTTAGCATTTTGTTTCTGACAGTTCACCTCAGCGGTGGGATTCAAAAATTTTTACTACTGGTTCTGTGGGTGTGGCTTGGTGAGTGTGGCTTGGTGGGCATGGCAAGGGAAGGATATTGTAAAATCTCCATTCCCTCCCCACTCCAAGGGAAGGCTACTATAAAATCTCCATTCGCTCCCCACTCCAGGAGAAGGTTACTGCAAAATTCCCATTTCCTCCCAATCAGCTGGGACTTGGGAGGCAGAGAATAGATGGGGGCAGGGCCAGTCAGAGGTGTTATTTACTGGTTCTCCGAACTATTCAAAATTTCTGCTACCGGTTCTCCAGAATTGGTCAGAACCTGCTGAAACCCACCTCTGGTTCAGCTTGTTGGAATGAAATCTCTGATGCTAGGTAATCTGGAGGTCACAACCTATAGAGCCATTCATAGAGGGATTACAATGCCCTTCAGCCTCAGCCATTGAGAAGGACATATTTGCAGTGGGAAACATCAGGAGACCCATAGCAATGTTGTAGTTTTGATTTCTTCCTGCTCACCTTTTGCTGTTCATGCCATTTTCTCGGAAGCCCTTTGCAAAAGGATTGCTTTCTATCTTCATCTGAGTGATCTTAATGGACAGTGAGGAGTGAAAGAAATAACAATGTACACTTTAGAGTTAAAGGAATAGAAGTCATCATACATAGTTATAATAATAAAAAATACATTCTGCTTTATTTTTTTCCATCCAGTTCTGGGTCAAATCTCAATCAACAAATGTTCTGTCTTATATATTGGCAACAAAAATCAGAACACAAAATACAAGCTGGGCGGATATGACCATGTAGATGACCCTCACTCTGTCAAGGACCTAGGAGTACTCATCCCAAACGATCTAAGCCCCAGAGCCCACTGTAACAGCATTGCCAAAAAGCATTATGAGTTGTTAGCCTAATTTTGCAAAGCTTCTTCTCCAGTAACATTGTACTGCAAACTAGGGCATACAAAATCTTTGCCAGACCAATTCTCGAATACACTCCTCTACCTGGAATCCACACTATATATTGGACATTAATACAATTGAGCAAGTCCAGAGATATTTCACAAGAAGAGTACTCAACTACTCTGCTCACAATAGAATATCTTATGCTACCAGGCTTGAAATTTTGGGCTTGGACTATGCCGCCTACAGTCTGACCTAAGCGTAGTACCCAAAATTGTCTGCTACAATGTCCTACCTGTCAATGACTACTTCAGTTTCAACTGCAATAATACACAGGCAAACAATAGACACAAATTCAAGGTAAACCGCTCCAAACTCGATTGTAGAAAATACGACTTCAGCAACAGAGTGGTCAATACCTGGAATGCACTACCTGACTTTGTTGTTACATCCTCAAATCCCCAAAACTTTAACCTTAAACTGTCTACCATGGACCTCACCCCATTCCTAAGAGGTCTGTAAGGGGGCATGTATAAGCGCACCAGCATGTCCCCATTTATTCATATTTATTTCTTGTGTTCATGTTAATGTTTATACTTATACCTATTTTCTTGTACATGTTGGAGAAAATAAAGAAAATAAAACAAATAAATATTTCTAAAAGATGGGTAAAATTATATTGAATTTACTCCCAGTCTTTTTGGAGTAGTAGGATTTTAAGTTTTGTTCCGGTGTGCAAAATTTATACATGTAATATGCTCCTGGAGGCCAGATATAGCATAATGAAAGAGAAGATGTCAAAAATGTGATTTGGAAGGTATCCTAGCTAAGCTGAAAACAAGAGGGACAAGAGAAAGTAATTAATGTATGTTTAGAATAGCAGCCTGTGCAAACTATAATGTTGTCAGTGGCTTTTGCCCACAGTAGATTAAGGTACCAATTAGAGGTCTGGGGAAGATTTCCTAGGGAGTTATCTAGAGCTAGTTTGATGTAGTGCTTAAGGTGCTGACCTAGAAATCAGGAAACTGTGAGTCCTGCATTAGACTTCAAAGCTTGTTGGATGACTTTTGGTCAATCACCAGGAGTCAATGAGTTCTAGTCCAGCATTAGGCTGAAAGCTGGCTGGGTGACCTTGGGCCTTTCAGCTCAACCTACCTCCCAGGGCTGTTGTTATGGGGAAATTAAGTGGCGGAAGGTATTTAATGGAAGGTGTTGGATATGTTCGTCATCTTGAGTTATTTATAGAAACAATAAAGGTGAGGTACAAATAAATAAAAAGGTCTTAATCATCTTCCCATCCTTTTGACAATATCTATTTTTCCTTGCTCTACAGGTAGCTGCAGCCAGCAAAGGGAAGCAATTCTTCAGCTGCAAATAAAACATATTTTGTTCTTTTTAAAACATGGAGATGGCGTATTTGAAGCCTTCCTTTTGAGCACTTCACTTTTCAACTACATTAATGGTTGATACTGAGGTAAGTACCGTAAATTCCGGCGTATAAGATGACTTTTTAACCCCATTAAAATCTTCAGATAAGTGGGGGGTCGTCTTATACGCCAGGTACTGACCTTGCAAGATGCATGGCTGGCAAA
>JANHFM010004907.1:55210-75536 GCA_032468115.1 Grayia smithii | reverse complement strand
CGTAATTTAAAATATTGTCAATTAAGATAAATGAAACTTAATTTTTTTCTAAGTCTGGCCTTGTGTACTATTTGGAATAGTCCCTCAAAGTTTCTTCAGATCATTTAGTGTGGCCCCTGGCCAAAAATAAGTAGCAAATCTGTCTTTGGGTTACTGAATTTTAATAAGGTAATGTGGCTTGTAAAATGAATGACATTGCTCAAAATTTGTTCCTGGGGACCTAGAGTCTTTATTGTAAGATGGGCAACCTTATAAATTTAAAGAAATACATTTAAAGAAATAAGCAAACTAGGCTTTTTCCTTATTGTTAATATCAAATGTGACATTAACAAGGAAAACATGAAGAGGGACTGTAGTGCTGGTAGTTAAGAGCTGAGAACATTAGTAGCATTATACTTCAACCTCTGTGGAAATGGTTTGAGTATGCTAAGTTTTTAATACATTTTGGGTATGGCTAACAGCTTCTTAGCATTGGTTTCTTGCGTTGAGGCACTTGTGAACTCCATAGAACGAGGTTCACCTTTCTTGCAGATCTTCAAACAGAACTGGGCAGCAATCTCGTATGACTGCCCTACTTAGAATTTTCTGCATTTAGGATGGGCGGGTGGACTAAATAGATAAGTCTTCTCTCCAGGATGCTGTAAAATTCAATATAAAACAGAATAAAACAAAACCGTTAAGCAAAGCTATATTTAAATCACACATTTATCTAAGAACTGAGTTGTCAGCTTTTTGTTAGCTTTGCTCCTGTTTCTTTAAAAACTGCAACACAGAAATTGAGCTTATGACCCATCCTTGAAGATATAACAACACACTCACAGACACGTGACTGCAATTTGAATGCTTGGCAACCAGTTCACATTTGTAATGGTTACAGTGCCTTGTGGTCATGTGATCATGATTTGCAACCAGATAGCTTTGGAAAAGCAAGGCCAATTGGGGAAGCTGAATTCACTTAATGACCATGGTGATTAGTTTAATAACCATGGCAAAAGTAGTCATAAAATTGGGTCTGCTCATGTAATGATTTGCTTTACCATCATAAAGATTTACAGTGGAAAATTAGGGTTGTAAGTTGAGACCTGTCTATACAGGATACACAGATACTTTAAAAAAGTATTACTGCATATACTTATGGATAAGCCCATTCACAGATAAGCCTAACCCAATGTTTGGAGTATATTTTGGCACCTAAAATTATTGGCTTAACTGCAAGAATATGCAGTAAATTATCATAATAAGCTAGGATCACAACCTTACATATGGCTGCCAGCTTTTGAGGAAGGGAAGTGGATTACTAGTGGCATCTAAACATAGAGATCTACACATAGAAATTTAATATCTTGAAGTTTCTGCTGTATATGTGTGTTTGTGTAAACATGTAGTCCTCATGACAGCAATGAATTTTCCAGTCCCAGTTGTGAAGTTGGTGTGGTCATTAAGTGAGACATCACATAAATCCCTGGTGGTTTCCACATTGATTTTTGCTTGTTGAAAGCCGACTGGGAAGGGTGCAAATAGAAGTCATGTGACCACAGGATGCTGCAATTGTCATAAAGGTGAGCCTGTTGCCAAGTGCCTCAATTGCAATCATATTACCGTGGGAACACTGTGACAGCTATTAAGTGCGAGGAGCAGTCATAGGTAATTTCTCAGCACCATCATAACTTCTAATGGTCACTGAATGAATGGCTGTAAGTTGATGACTCCCTGTACCGAAATCGGTTTGAGCTTCCCTATTATTGCATAATTGTCCGGTGTTTGTCTTGATAGTTCTGTGCCATGTAGAAATTCAGGTGCTAGTTTTTCATAGATATCAAATGCATTTTATCAGAGTAACTCCTAGTTAAGGCGTAAGGATTAAAGTACGGTTGCCAGGTTGTACCAGTGCTTTCCTTCCCTGTTTCCTTGATCAGAAACATTTGGAAATT
This sequence comes from Grayia smithii, assembly GCA_032468115.1. NCBI lineage: Eukaryota > Metazoa > Chordata > Lepidosauria > Squamata > Grayiidae > Grayia > Grayia smithii. The sequence goes on along the minus strand of JANHFM010004907.1, from coordinate 73,605 downwards.
TGGGTGTGTGTATATGAATGAGTGAGGACAAGCAAGGACAAGGTCAGACAGGTACTGAATAGTAGCTAGTCATGTGAAGCCAACTGTAGTCTTGTTACAACCTAGTAAAATATTAGCACTGTACATTGTAAAACTCTTGAACTTTCACCTAGAACTAGTTGCTCTTTATTCTGTAGGAACAAGCAAAACTCAAAACTACTTGAAAAACAAGTAAAAACAAACACAAGATGAGAGATTCACATGTTGGGAAGCTCTTTTCTTTGTAACGTGTTCTGTTCCTTCCATGATTGACATTTAGACATTGTGGAAATGATTGTGACATCTTTGTTTGAACAATATGAGAATTTCATTCAGACAGTGAATGAAAAAAGCAAACACGACACGCTGAAGGTAGAAAAGTAGTTCATTATTTCTGCAGTGGATAAATTTCTCATCCAATGTGATTATGCCTTCCAGGATAGAATACTTTGCTCCCAATCTGAGTGTGTTGAATAAGAGAGTGATAGCTTCAAAAGTTAACCAATGTGAATGGTGTTTGGGATTGCTTTTAGTATTCCTTGTGTTTGTAGTAACAATCCCCCCCCCACTTTTTTTTTAAAAAAAGCTTGTTTCTCATCCTGGTTGGAATAATCTCTGGACCACCGAAGTCTCTTTGGAGACTTCAAGAGCTGTTCCCAAGGAATCTCTTTTTGCCCCCTCTTCTCTTAGAAACTCATCATCGTTTAAATACAGCTAAGTCTAAGCTGTTTGTTCTTGCTCTCATTCCTTTTACAGTACAGACTGCTTGTCTAAGAAAGTTCAGTAATCTCTTCTGTCCCATTTCTTTCCTTCTTTGGTTGCCCTGATTGCTTGATGCCCTGGCACCTATTCTCTCTTTCCATTGTCTGCATCTACGGCTGTTCTTCCACTCCAGACACAAATAAAAGCAGTAAGAGAGGAAATGGATCCCAACAAGTGCTTATCAACCATGTAGTTCTGCCAGTCTCCTGGAGTATAATTGGAAACCAAGAAGGAAGATAGAGGATTCCTCTATTATTGATGTAAGTTTGGTTGCCAGCACTTAAGACAGATGCCAAGTTGCAGCCTATTTGGCATTTCAGATTCAGAAAACATATTTTTATTGCAATATTATACCATGCCCCTCTTCCTGACATCATTAAAGAAGATTTGGCTTGAAGCTTAGAGTACCTGGAAACTACCTTCCATTGTGACATCATCATCATAAAAATGAATTAGGATTCAAAGTGTCCTCTTTTGTTTTGTTTTGACAGAACTGAAGGCAGAATTTCATATAAATATGGATTTAAGTAAATAATATCAAACAGAGTGATGCTTCTGAATAAAAATAGAGGTATATATTTGGGCTTGTGAAATATCTTTTTATTTCTCAAAGCCTACAGAATAAATAAATTACCATATTATTTACTCCATAAGACGCACTTTCCCCCCACCCCCCAAAAAAGTGGGTGGATATGTCTGTGCGTCTTATGGAGTGAATATTGCAGCTGGGCTGCAGCAGCAGGATCCTTTTACAGTGCTGAACCCCGCTGGAGTGCAGGAGTCAATAGGCAGAGCTGGCACATGAGAGGACACCTATCTGTGATCCTCTCAGGCTCCGCCTCCTGCTCTCACTATGCTGCTGCTCCATATTCAGCCCTCCATATGCGCACTGAGATGTTGTTCAAAGTTCATATTTTTTTTTCTTCGTTTCCTCCTCAAAACCTAGCTGAGTCTTACCATCCAGTGTGTCTTATGGAGTGAAAAATACGGTACTTGCCTACATTTTACACACAAAAGGGGTTTCTTTGCAGAATTGGTAGTTTTTTAAAAAAAATTTAAATAGACTTTATTAGTTTTAACACATTAAAAACACAACACTTATAAAAGTATCGGCATTGTGATGTCTCTATCTACAAAACTTTTTTTGTGTAAATCATTTCTATATACATTATTTACAAATATGAACATTCTAGATTGTGCAGAGATAGACAGGATGTTGACTATGCAATTAAAAGATAAGGATGACTCTGAAATGTTTAAAAGTTGGATTATGTTATATGATTGGTTAAAGAAGAGGGATAAATGACTGCCAACGAGTAAATTGGTAAATATTAATATTCAGAATTTGTAGTCTTATCTTCTCTCTAACCAAGAGAAAGAAGCCTTTATCATCTGGGTCAATTACATGGCAAGAATTAATTGCATATGCTCATCTGCTTGGAATTTCTGGTTTTTAGTCATGATCATAGTGTAGGTTAAGCATAAGTTATACCCAGAGGTTTGCGTAAGCAAGTGTCTAGTGTAGGAGAATGGTTCAGATGATTGGCTTTTTCTGTGGTACCCTCTGCACTTTGGGACTCTTCCTATGTAGGTATATGTGTCCCATAGACTCCTAACTGTCCTGAGTCACTCGGATGAGATGGGTGGTGTATAAATTTAATAAATAAATAATAAAAATTCACTCAATATTATTCCTACAAGCCTTCAGCTCAAGTTGATTCACATAAAGCCTTCATCTTTTGTACTTTAATCAGCTATTTCTATTTTATTTATTTTGTTCAGTATTTTTTACTCTTTGTTTTGTTGTTACATTTTTGCTTCTGAATTGTGTATTGCCCAAAAGCCTTTGGGATTGGAATAAGTTACAAATGCCATTAAATCAATAAATGGATGAATAAATATGTATTAAACAAAAACTATTTCACCATCATATGAAATAATCGGTTGTCGCTTAATTCATAAAATCATAAATATTTGTATATCTTATGAAAATTGAACACATCAGGTAGTTGGAGCGATTAAAATAAAGAAATAAAGTAATTTGTCAGTTCTGTAAATAGACTGAGAAATAAGCAGGATGTTATTTCTACATTCCAATTCTGGTACCCCAATGACTTTCTAGCTGCTCACTCAGCCTGAAGCTCAGCAATTATAATCTTTTCTGCATCAGGAAGTTATTCAGTGGGATGTAGATGGAGTTTGATGTAGTGGTTAAGATACTACCCTAGAAATTGGGAGGCTGTGAGTTTTAGGCCTCCCTTAGACATGAAAGCCATCTGGGTGAAATATGCTATAAACCAGGGGTCCCCAAACTTGGCAGCTTTAAGTCTTGTGAACTTCAACTCCCAGAATTCTCCAGCCAGCTATGCTATAAACATTTAAACCAGGTCAAGAACTATGGAAATGATACTTTCACCTCAGAAAAAAAGGACAGCAGCTTCTGTTTCTTCTGAATTCTACACTGCCGGTCTGCACCTGGAAAGGTTTTAAGAACAGTCAGAATGTCCTGACCCTAAATAATAGGATCGGCCCATGCATGCTGAAAAAAAGAGAAGACACTCTTGTGTTGAGCTTCTCCTCAATGGTTATATTTACACATCCATGGTATCTTCTTGGCTATAGTGCTATTATTTGCCCTAATTTCTTCCATTTTTTAAAACTCTCCCAGCCTAGTTTTCAGTTCAGAAATTTCTTAGTGATGTCCCATCTACGCACTAACTACATCCAACCCTACATATTTTTTGATCTCTCAAGCAATGCTTGTGCTACTGAGATTACTCATCCCTTGACTCAAACATATATCCATTTCGACATTGAGTTTATTATCTACAAAACCACTTTAGGTTTTTAGCTTTGTTGTGCTATTTACAATGACTGCCTCAAAAAGACAATATTTTGATGTGGTTCTTTAAAGATTAAAATCAGCCTTAAAGTATTAAAAGTAATCACACAAAGTATTTGCTGAGTAATCCTAATATAATGGCCTTCAACAGGTTTCCTTGTGGATATTTTAGTAACTTAAGTGCAGGTAGTCAAGCTTGCCACAGTTCATTTAGGGACCCTTTGAAGTTACAACGACAGTGAATAAAGTGACCTATAACTGTTTTTCATGCTTACAACCATTGCAGCATCTCCATGTTCATGTGATCAAAATTCAGATACTTGGCAAATGGCTCAGATTTATGATGGCTGCAGGGTTCTGGGGTCACTTAATCACTTTTTGCAACCTTCTGGCAAGCAAAGTTAGTGGGGAAGCCAGGTTCACTTAACAGCCATGTTACTAGGTTAACAACTGAAGTGATTCACTTAACAACAGTGGCAACAGAAATGTTGGGCTCAATTGTGGTTGTAAGTTGAGGACTGCCTGTAATTTTGTTTTAAGAGAGTCCTTATTTTTAATTTAAAAAAATTAAAAATCTATTCACAAAAGAAGCCGAGGTTTGTTTTGCAACTTGTTAGTTGGTTATATAAGTTGCAAGCAGCTCAGGAATGTGCTGCCCAGCAGGAGGTCTGTTACCCCTTTGAGAAACTTTCAAAGGTCTTCCTGCACCTAGAACGAACCAGTGGTAGGCTGCCTTGGGTTTTGGGGGGTCATTTTGAACTCAGACGGCTTTAGGGTCTCTGGGGGAATTGCATTTCAGTGGAAGAGGAAAACAGTTTGTCTTTAAGTTTCAGAACTGAAATGTCATGTTCTGAAATAAAAGAAGATCAGGTTTAGTTTCAGGTTGAACTTTTAGCTGAAGCTCATATCTCACTTTGGCCTGTAATACATTCTTGAAAGTGAAAGCAACCATAATTGTAAAAAAGGGGCTTGGCCTCTGTTATCTTCATATTCTCTTTTGCTTGAAAGATAGGGAACATGCCCCTAAACCGTTAATTGCTGTGGATTTTGAACATCCGTTTTTCATTTTCATTTGAGAAGAAAATAGCATCAAGAGTATGTGACTTTTCAAAAATGATCTTGTCAATACAGTGTGGACCAGAGCTCCAAAATCCTGGGCTATGTTTGCATTTGTTAGCATATACATATTTTATCCTTCTAGCTCTCCTCAGGCTAACAGTCAAATCCTTTTTCCTCCTGAAACATCTGGATCCCCACGTAACAAACATTGTTTACTTGGAGCCATGGGAGAATTTTGGAGTGGGAAAATTTTTGGAGCATGCGTAGCTGCATCTTTGCTTTGAGGTGGGAGGAAAGGTTGCTAAACAAAATGTGAAGTTTAGCCGATTGCAGATTACAAGTGAAATGTAATTTAATTTTGTAAACTCTACAAATTATTATTTATATTTGGAAGTTTTCTTCTCAGCCATCCTAGAGAGCAATTTGGAAATGAGACAACCCTTGTGGTATTTGCATCAGTGGTGCTTATCTCATTGGAAGCAGAGTAAGATTCTTCTTACTGGGAGAGGCGAGACAGGTTAGTTGGAACTGACGGTGCCATTGAAGTTTAAGTACTCCTTGTTAAAGCCAAATGGCCATTCCTATTCTCTCCCTCTGTCCCTGAACTTTTAGAAACAATTGCTCTGCCAATGCTTGATCTGGTTATTGCCTTGTCATTTTTATCTATCATATGTATATAACAGAGTTGGATAGAATAACTTAGCTGGAAGGGAGCTTGGAGGTCTTCTAGTGAAACCTGTTGCTTAGGCAGGAAATCCTATACTAGTGATGGTTAACCTTTTTAGTGCCGAGTGACCAAAGCATGTGCGCGCATGCGCAAATGCACATGTGTGTGCCTGAACCCCCAAAACGCCATGCGAGCACCCCTGCATGCATACACATGCATCCCTGTGCATCAGGGGTGGGTTCTACTCATCTTCGCCACCGGTTCTCTTCGTGCACGCGAAATTTACGTGCGTAAACCGCGCTACTGCGCATGCACAGAAAATGTAATTTTAGAAAAATCGCCAAAAAAGCGCTCTGCGCATGTGCAGAGAGCTAATTTTGCCGATTTTCTAAAAAAAAGGTGAGTTGGGGCGCGTGGGTGGGCCCGGGTCCGGGACGCTGCGAACCGGTTTGGTGACGTCACAGCGTCACCGCTACCTATTCGCGCGAACTGGACCGAACCGGGGGCAACCCACCACTGGCGCGCACGCAAATTTCGCGCGCGCGTGTGCACACACATGCATGAAGAGAACCGGTAGCGAAGGTGGGTAGAACCCACCCCTGGTGCTAAGTGTTAGATATGATTCTGACTTACCCTGTTGGTGTTACCTTCTAAAAGCCAAGCTTGTATGCAGGTAATCCTGGACTTATGACTACAATTCAACCCAAAATTTCTTTTACTGAGACATTTCTTAAGTGAATTTTGCCCCATTTTATGAACTTGTTTGCCATAGTTGTTAAGTGAATCACTGCAGTCAGAGGTAGGATTCACTTACCTTCCCTATTGGTTCGCAAATGTGAGTGCACGCACCCCCTCTGCACATGCACAGTGCTTGTGCATTACATCCAGGCAGGTGGGCAGAGCCTCCCGCAGTCGATGCTATTGGTTCGCCCGATCCAAAGAGAACTGGCTGAGTATCATCACTGACTGCAGTTGTTAAGTTAGTAACACGACTGTTAAGTGAATCAGGCTTCCCCATTGACTTTGCGTGTCAGAAGGTAGCAAAAGGAGATTACATTGACCCTGGGATGCTGCAGCCATTATAAATATGAGTCAGTTGCCAAGGGTCTGAATTTTGATCATGTAACCATGGGGATGCTACAACGGGTCATGTGAAAAACAGTCATAACTCATTTTTTTTCAGTGCAGTTGTAATTTCGAACAGGCACTAAACGTAAGTCGTATTTAGAGATGCAAAACTCTATAATCATGTAGGAAGATTTTCAAGGACTTCCTCATTATCTTTGCAATAATTCAGCCTACAAAGTAGGGCAGTTTCTGTCAGCTCAACAGCTACCTTAGAGCTGAGAGCTAACACTCCTGAAGCAGGTAAGGTAATTTCCCTTTTGACAGAGGAGGTGGGTGGGGTGAAACAAATGACTTTCTGCTTTGCTTCTTAACACCTTCCCAAAACAAAAACAACAAACAAACCCTAAAAGCTTAAAAGAGGCCAAATGCTCTGGAGATTCTGGCAAAAAACATTTCCTTCCCATATTTTTTGAACCCCCCCAGTTGTCCAAAGAAACCTTAAGGGTATGAGGCTCATGATTGTTAGAACTAAATGTTCTTATATGTATAATATCTGCTGCTAGGTTTCTATATGCACAGAGGTGAAAGGATATACAAATTCCACAATGAAAAAATGATTTGTGAAGTTAATGGACCTGGCTGAGGGGACAAAACAGACTGTTTTGATGAAAGATAAATAAATTGACTGTTTTTCTTTCTATATGGAAACCAATTTTGGACTTTTTGCTTAATAAAAATGAAGTTCTGGCTTTAGGATTTAATGCTTGAATATGTTTGGATTATAGAAATGTTGTGTGATATTGGAGATTAATTTGTGTAGGATTTTATATATTTGTTTAAATTTAATGTGCACATATGATATCAGAAATATTTACTAATAAGTGTTATTTATGAATTGATCTTAGACTACAACTACAATATTGTATATTGTTATTTTTTTATTGTTTGGTATATACTGTATATCTTTTATATTCTTAGTTTTGTATCTTTGTGTTAAACTTAAAACATGTGTATTTTATCTTACACTATAACTTCAATCCATATTGAAGAGAGTTGGAAGTAACTATTTAAAATGTAGTTTTGGATGTGGGGTTTTTAATGTCACTTTTTCAGTTTTCCCTGTGGTCCCTCTCCTCCTCCTTTTCCCTTTTTTGTTGTGTGATTTTGAACTTTTATTTATTTTTGAACCTTAATAAAATTCTTTTGATAAAAAAGAACTGAGTGGCCATGATTTCTCAGGGTTTTAGAATTTAGAACAACAGAATTGGAAGGGAACTGGGTAGTCTTTTAGTTAAACCCCTTGCTTGAGCAGGAGACCCTATACCACTCTTCCACATTCTGGCACAACAGCCAGCTAGTCTTCATGTGCACGGGAGCACCAGAGACCAGACGAGCAGCCAGCAGGTGTACATACGTGCACCGTGTAGATGATCTTCTGGTTTCCAGCATGTGCTTGCACACCAGCCACCTGTTCTTCCGGTTTCTGACACGCATGCGTGTGCAAAGACCAGCTGGCTGGTGTGCATGCATGTGCTGGAAACCGGAAGATCATCTTTCTGGTGCGCGCTGCTTTTCTGGTTTCTGGTGTGTGTGTGTGTGTGTGTGTGTGTGTGTGTACCCGCATGCTCCCCTTTCAGCACTCAGTGCTGAAAAGATTCACCAACCTTGCCCTATACCATTCTGGATAAATAGCTGTCCAATTTTTTCTTGAAAACCTCCAGTAATAGAGCGCCCACAACTTCTGAAGGCAAACCGTTCTACTGCTCAATTGTTCTCAATATCAAGTAATTTCTCCTTTGTTCTAGGTTAGATCTCTCTTTGATAATCTTCCAACCATTACTTCTTATATTGCCCTTAAGTGGTTTGGAGAATAGGAGGATCGTCTCTTTTCTGTGGCAGCTCCTTAGATATTGGAACACTGCTATCATGTCACCCTTTGTCCTTCTCTTTGACATACCAAGTTCCTGCAACCATTCTTCATATAGAAGAATTCTTCATATAGAAGAATAGTTGTTTTAGCCTCCAGTCATGTAAGAGCATCTTTGTTGCTCTTCTCTGTACTCTGTACTCTTTCTAGAGCAGGGGTGTCAAACTCAAGGCTTATGGGCTAGATTCTGCCGTGGGGTGCTTAGATCTGGCCCGTGGGATTATTATTATTATTATTATTATATTATTATTATTTCAATTTATTGGTCGCCCAACTCCCAAAGGACTCCGGGCGGCTCACAACAAAAAATAATACAAGAGAATACATTATATAAAATTTAAAAGACGATTTCAAACAGCCCACATTGCCTCTGCCAGCAAAAACAGAGCTTGGGAAGGCCGTGTGCAGCCCTCCCGACCTCCATTTTCACTGGCAGAGAATTGCAGGAGACTGTCGCAGCCAGAAACAGAGCTCGGGAGCCCATTTTTGCTGGCAGAGCGCTCGGGCCACCACAGGTGCATCCAACAAAAGTGATATCGAGCTGGCCACGCCCATCCTGGACACACCTGCCCCCCTGAGGTCAGACACAATCCTGATGTGGCCCTCAATGAAATCGAGTCCAACACCCCTGTTCTAGAGCCTCAACATCTTTTTTGAATTGTGATGACCAGAACTGGATGCAGTATTCCAAATGTGGTTTCACTTGTGCAGTATAAAGTTAGATTATCACTTCATGTGATTTTGATACTATCCTTCTGTTGATGCAGCCTAGGTTGTGTTGACTTTTTTTGGTAGCTGCAGTACACCATTGGTTCATACTTCAATGGTTGTAAAACAGGATTTTTAAAAAAAGCTTTCTCTAGAAGTGTTCTGAATCTAACCTAGCACCTTCTGCACACTTAGCATGTGCTTTGCCACTATGTTGTAGGACTTCACACCTGCAGCCTCTTTTTTGCAGCCCAACCTGGGCAAGACTCACCCAAAACTCCCTAATGATCACAACATCAGAGCTTAACCATTTTCTTAAGAGACAATAATCATTTTACATATGAGTAATGCATTCAAGCATTGGTGTGCTAATGACAACCAACCAACCAGACAGGTTTGTGAAGGAGCAACGTATATTCTGTCCTGCCTCTGCAACAGGTGGACTGCAAAGAATTAGACATCTGTTCTAAAAACACCCTGTACTGGCTGATAAAGAGAAGCTAAAACTCTCTCACCTTTTCTTTCTGCCAATCTTCCACACTTAGTAAAAATATTTTTCAGGTTACTAATTGTTGCAAAGTCATTGACCAAGCTTTTCTAAGAATTTCTCACAAAGCATCAGCATTTAGAACAGTGTTCTGTCATCTTGGCAACTTGAAAGTGTGTGAACTTCAACTCCCAGAATTCCCCAGCTAGCATAGCATAGCTGCCAAGAATCTGGAAAATTCTTGCTTCTGGAATGCTACTGAGTCTTGTTTCATCTAAATCGGTGTTTCTCAACCTTGGCCAATTCTGGGAGTTGAAGTCCACCCATCTTCAAGTGCTCAAGGTTGAGAAACACTGATCTAAATCTTTCCCTCTGGATTTGTATATATGCCTGCTTCTTGTTGAAGCTTAAATGAGTCATACAATCTCAAGCTGTTCTACAATAAACATTCTGCCATGATTTCCTCCGATTGTTTAGAGGAACAACAGGAAAAACAAATGCCCCCTCTATTGTGCTGAATAATAGAATATCTGTTTACAGGCCTGCTTCACTCAGCATAGCGAGGTGACTGCCCTTAAAGGTTCACTTCAAATGATGCAATATTTTAATTTTAATATTAATAGAGAAAAATGACTTTTTTCCTGGCCTTGGAAAACTAATTCTGCAGCTCCCAAATTGTTGGGAAATCAATCCTAGTGTTACTCACAGCATGTTTACCCAGCTAAAATGGAAAGAAGATTCCAGAAAGAACACAAAGGACTGATGGTCTATATTATTTCTAGTATAATGGAGCAGAAAATTTCTGGAAAAAGCCTCCAGGAAAACAGCAGGCACTAGTCTCTGGCTGACTCCAAGGCAAACACACACACATACAGAGAGAGAAAACAGAAAGGACGGCATTATTTATTATGTTGGTGGCAATGTGCAATCTTCAATGCTTCTTTTATAAAGAATATATATCCATGTAAAGATGGCCAATGGCTTTGTATACCACGATATGCTAGCTTTCTAACTGCATAGTTGTTGTTTTTAAATGTGAAGCATTCAGAAATGCCTTGACTTATATTTATGTCTGCGAGGGTACCTTAGTGCACTGCCCAGATTTGCTGAGTCTGGTAGCATAGAAGTTTAATTTTAGTAAGGCTTTTTGGTCACCTACAGCTGTTTCTGATTGAATCCTTGGAGAGCCGTGAAGGCTGCCAGTAGGTTTTTTTTCTATCCTAACCCTATGGCATCAGTTTTTTTTTTTAAAAAACATATGAAGAAAACACCTGAACTGGATGATAAGGAAGGCTGGTAACAAAATGGAAGCAAAGATACAATTTGGCTTGTTATCATTGATGTCAACATTAAGAAGTTCCTTTGGTCACCGTACATAAACCAGGTATGTTTTGAAGCAAACAGCACAAGCATGTAATGTCATCAAGTACTAATGAATAAATTATAATGACCTGCAAAGTAATAGGCACAATCACAATCCCATAAATATAATAATCTAGCTAGCAGACAAGATTGAGATCTGCAGGTGATGAAACCACGTTCCAGTGCCTGAGTTTTTCCTACCTTAATGATTGTCTCCTTATGGATAAAATGCTCCCCATGATTTAAGATCCATTTCTCAGAGCACTGCAATATGGGTGGGTCTATCAACATGGCTGACTGGGGAATTCTGGGAGTTGAAGTCCACACATCTTAAAGCAACCAAGGTTGGGAAACCCTGAGTTACATGAACTGGCTGTTATTCTTAAGCTTGTGAAGAAAACTATTTAGATCACTTGAGTCCAATTGCTTTCGCGCAAGAATATGCTGCTTATGTCCTGTTTTATAGCTATCTTTAACTCTTAGCTGTGGCAATGTTTCAAGTATTTTCTAAAACTTTTAAGCTATGGCTCTAGAACATAATGCTTTTATATCATGAAATATGTCTCATATTTTGCTGCTACCTTCAGATAGGGTTGGAGGAGCCATACGTAGTTAGCTGAACAGCAAAGTATATGGCAGCATGCAATGTTTTCATAATGTATTAATGTTTTTTGTGGCTTGGAATTCACTCACTTCATTTGATCAAGGAAGCTGTGATGGCCAAATAGTAAAGATCACTTCACCAGTAAATATGACTTCTCACCAAGGTAGTGAGTATAATACTTGGAATAATACTTGAAGTAAAGATATTTGGAATAAAAGTATTCCATCAGTGATGGTAGAATAGGGCAGAGATTTAGGCTAAAAAATAAATCTGAGTTTTCTGTACCTTTTTGGCTCCTATCTAGTAGTCCTATGGATGGATTTGGTTTTAATTTCATAAGCTAACACCAATTATGGCTTTTGCATTGCAGGAAGTATTTAATTTGTACAGGTTTTCTAGTTCTCAGTCACACATGGAATACAAGTTTATCAACCTTCTGCAGAATCCAAGTTGAGAAACAGTGGAGACAAGGTCTTTATTGTTGACTATCCATTTTTGCCAGTATATCCTGTCTTGAAACCCTTACATCACAAAGCTTCCTTCCTCTTAACAGTAATTAATACAAGCCCAGATAATCACCAAAGGCACCATGCAATTGCCCTAACCATTAGATATGCAGATATCCCTAATTATTCTATGAACCATATTGAGCTGACAAACCAGTTGTTCTTACTTATAGTCCGACTCCAGGTATCTGTTTAATATGCTTACTTTGTATTTTATCTGGAAACCTCATTCAAGTTGGCTCTGAAATAACTAGGGTAATTGCAGAAGGGATGCAAAGGATGACACTTGCACTGTGATGCTTGTCTGTTATTTTGGCAACATCATGGTTAGGTATGATGTAAGAGACTATATTACATCCCATATAAAAGCATTGATAGTTGCCCCTTTGTCTCTGAGGGAAATGCAAAGTTAATTTTAAAAATATAGGTTGATTATATTCTTCTGAGGTTTGCTTACATTGCCCTGAGTTTATCTGTAGCACCTTCTTTGTATAAGTAGTCCTCGACTTACAACTTTTTGCTTAGCAACTGTTCAAAGTTACAGAGCACTGGGGAAAAAAGAGACAATCATTTTTCACTCTGACAGTTGCAACATCCCCATGGTCACGTGATCGAAATTTGAATGCTTGGCAAATGGCATATGTTTATGACAGTTGCAGTGTCCCGGAGACATGTGACCCCCTTTTGTGACCTTCTGACAAGCAAAGTCAATGGGGAAGCCAGATTCACTTAACTGCTGTGTTACTAATGTAACAACTACAGTGGTTCAGTTAACAACTGTGACAAGAAAGGTGGTAAAACGGGGAAAAACTCAGTTAACAACCATCTTGCTTAGCAGTGGAAATTTTGGGCTCAACTGTGGTCATAAGTTGAGGACTACCTGTATTCATCTTGATCTCTGAAATATGATGCCTGCTCAGCTCACTGACCTTGTAATTTAAAAAGGGCTCTAATTTAACAATCCATTATCCCAACTCCCAAATTAAGACGTAACAGCGGCTGAAGGAATAAAGGAATGATTTATTTTAGGGTCTTTATACAATCCAAAGCAGGGAAGGATGGAGAAGCATTAATTCCCTTTAATGCAAGTTCCTTCAAATGGCAACACACCCTAGGAAGAAAGCTCACTGTATATCATCACAGCTAGGACAAGCAGGCAATGCTGTCTGAACACAGAAGCTTCTCCTTCATTCAAATGGAAGGTTAAGGGAAAGAAAGAAAGAAACAAACAAACAAAACAAGTTCCAAATCCCATTGTTCTGCTTAGAGCATTTCTGATCTTTGAGAACTGGAAGTTTCAGGAAAAACAACTGGTACTGAAAAATGGCACACATGGAAGGGAGGGGAGAGGTGGGGTCATCTGAGCAGCAGTTTTCCTGCAAAGGCTAACTTTCAAGAGGGGAGTGGTTCATGACTCATGACAGCGAACACCCAAACAACCCGCTGTATTTCTCAAAAATTTTTTTTAAAAAAAACCTTTCTACCTGGCAGAGTCTGGTGGTTTTAGGGCAGCAGGACTACCCCTTTAGAAAACAGAACTGTGATCGGTGATTTTTCCCACTTCCCAATTCATACTTGCCCCAAACTATAAGTTCCACTCCTTGAGAGACTTTCCTTTGCATGATGAAGAGCAGGAATTGAAAATCGGCATTTAAAAATATTGAGAAAGGAATGGAGGGCAGCCATGTTAGTTCGTAGCAGCAAGAAGACAAAGTGCTGTGCCATTGCAGAGGCCAACTGATTTCTCAAGGTATGCAGCAGTTTACACACACACACACACACACTCACCCAAATTATTAAATGCAAGGGCAGAGAAGGAAGGCAGACAACCAAAAATCTTATAGTCTCTAGATTGAAGAAGCAGAAGAAATGTAAGGACTTCCTTTTCATCTGCATGGTTTCTTACATAACGGTTAGAAGTGGAGGGAAAGGTATTTGTCACTTTCAAACCAGACATTTTCTTTCATCATCACAGGATCTTTCCTTGCACTGCATTTCAGAAGTTCCTTAAAATGACCAAGGTCGGATGTGCATTTCAGGTGTTTCAAAAGTGGCATAAATCAGTTGATAAACACCAGCACAGACATGCCCTCTATTTGTGCAGGAAGGAATCAAGGCTCCTGGATTCTTATTAAGGAGTGTTGCAGAAAAGTGGGCAGTCAGAAAGTTTAAGGTTCTGCTCCCAGTTTTCAAAATGTAGTGGGATTCAGAGGATTACAGAAGAAAGATAGAAAGTGTATGTCTAGGAACCAGGATCTGATTTCAATTGCCCTTGCTAATAATGCCCAAGGGATCAGAAAATGGCCCTGCTAAAATAGGATTAGTTTATTAATTCATTAACAAAGACAGTAAAATGCCAAAAAAGGAGACGACACCCCTTCTGTTGCTTTGAAAAGGGATAAAGGAAGGGGAGACTGTTTTCTTTTCCCTCCGATAGGGAAGGAGCAGTCTCCCCCTTCCCCAACCTGGGCACCAGGGTCTCACCCCAACACATCACATTACGGGGGTCCAGAGATGGGTTACCAGGGTTCACAGCCACGTAGCAAAGCGCAGTTGTACAGCAAGTCTACAGGGGCACCCTGGAGTTGGTACCCCTGAATCCTGTGCTCCCCTCAACATTCCAAAGGGGGAGCTGGATACAGTCCCAAATCATCTCCTGGTGAAGCAGCGACCTGAAAGAAGAAGGGATCCCATGAAGATTGACCAGTTGGTACTTCGAAGGTCTTGACCACAGCTCTATTTTGTACATTAAAATGTAGCCATATTTAATTGCTGAATACTAATGTGTTATAAAACACAGATTTGTCATAAGTGGCTCTTTTCTCTTACCACAAAGGATTATCAGTCCAGGAGAAGAGCTGTGGCTTTACAATCCCTGGAATATAAAACTCTTTGAAGTGAGATCAGTCCCCATTTTAGCCTTCCAGAAGGGCCTGCGGACTGGCCTGGGTTCCCGATGGGGTTCCAGGCTGAAGGTGGGTAGTGGACAGAGAAGATTCCACCTCTGCCCTGTTTGTATTTTGCTCTCTTCCATAGCCATCTTTATTTTAATATTAATATCCAATTGTTTTAATATTTTTTATGTTTTATATTGTTTTTAATTTGTTGTAAGCCACTTAAGAGTCACCAGAAGGAAAGATGGACAGCAGATACATTCAATAAATAAACCCATGGGGATAACTAGAGCATCTGCTGATCTTTTTGCACAGGGCTGCTCTTTAATCCACTTGTTCAAGAATGAAATTGGCAATAGATGGAAATTAATCAAGGAGAGAATCAACCTAGAAGAAATTTCCTGACCGTTAGAACAACTAATCAAGGGAACAACTTGCCTTCAGAAATTGGGAATGCTTCAACACTGGACATTTTTAAGAAGAGATTGGATAACCATTTATTTGAAATGATATAGGGTTTCCTGTCTGAGCAGGAGGTTGGACTAGAAGACCTCTAAGCTCCCTTCCATCTCTATTCTAAATTGATTCTTCTAAGGCAGAGGGCTCTGGGAACGGTGCCTTGCTTAAGAAACCCCCTCCTCAGATTTACAAAAATGCTATGATTAGGGAATGGGATTCATAGGTTACATCCCTGGGTTGAAAGATTTTCCTGAGGCTAAATTAGCCACCCTTGAAGATGAACAGCTATACTTGCCACTGCCTGAATAGGCTCTCAGGGCCCTTGATAGGCAGGCTGGAATCGTGCAGTTTCTTCAAATATCAGTTCTTTCAGCTTCTCTTTGGGCAAGTCATCCAGCTCCATGTCGAACCCGAATGGTTCCTCAGCAACTGGCTAGTGTGGGGTAAAAGAGAGAGAGAGAGAGAGAGAGAAAACCAGAATGTAGAAATTCTGCTTCCCAGACATGTTAAAACTATGATGTCAATTTCTGAGCCCTTCTCCGGTTGTCATTTTAAAAGACATCCCCCCACCCCCTTCAAAGAAAAGAACCCGCACCTCATCTGAAGGGTCGTAGTACTGCTCAAGGTAAGGGTGTGCCAAAGACTCCTCCACTGTGATACGCTTATTGGGATTAAAGGTCAACATTTTATCCAGCAGGTCCAAAGCTGAAAGGGATAATAATAATAAAAAAAAAGGATACAGGATCAATTGCTGGACCACAAGTGGCGACAAGAATATTCCATTTTGTTTATTAAAGGGATGGTTCATGGTTGAGATGCATCCCCCAGTGGTAGCAGAGAGCAATGCAGAAAACATTTGTCTGATTTCTGAGGTAATTTGTCTCAGCAAGTAGATGAAATCCGAAGACTGAGTTGGAGGACTCATCCTCCCCATAAGAAAAGCCCTGCTGATTCAGACCAGGGATCTGGGCCAGCATCCTCTGTAAACCCTACAACTCTCTCATAAAACAAAAGCAGAGTGCCTTCGAAGTGGATGACAGTCTGTGTTTTTCAAATTTGGCTACTTAAAATGTGTGGACTTCAACTCCAGAATTCCCTAGCCAACATGCTGGGAGTCGAAGTCCAGGCATCTTAAAGATGCCAAGACTGAAAAACACTGATTTAAACAATGGCCACCCATATGAGAACATAGTTATTAGAGTTTCTATAAATTACGTTTTATTTGCTTTCCATATGATAGATGTTACTGACTGATACTTCTGATCTCTTCTTTTGTGGCCAGAAATCTCATATAAATTATAATTTTATATGAAACAGGCTTTCATTTCTTTATTCAAAATCTTTGTTGCCAATTTAATCTACTACCATATATCAGCACTGCTTTAAAAAAACCCAATTCACTTTAATTCAAAGTGAATTAAATCATCAGCTCACTTTTCTTCAAGAACACCAATACTTTTCCTAGTCTCCCATCCTTAATCAATTTTGTTGTTTTCTCCAGCTGCCAATTCAATTTTAGAAATGAGACAATCTAAAAGATAGTGTAAGCCTAGATAGTAATATTTTACATGCAACAAATACTAATACTTTCCTCTTTAATTTTTTTTATAATTTGAAGTTTTGCATTACTTATAGCAGCCATAGAACAGAACAGAACAGAACAGAACAGAACAGAATAGAATAACAGAGTTGAAAGAGACCATGGAGGTCTTCTAGTCCAACCCCCTGCTTAGGTAGGAAACCCTACACCACTTCAGACAAATAGTTGTCCGATCTCTTCTTAAAAACTTCCAGTGTTGGAGCATTCACAACTTCTGGTGGCAAGTTTTTCCACTGATTAATTGTTCTAACTGTCAGGAAATTTCTCCCTGGTTCTAGGTTGCTTCTCTCCTTGATTAGTTTCCACCCATTGCTCCTTCAGGTGCTTTGGAGAATAGCCCTCTTCTTTGTGGCAGCCCCTGAGATATTGGAGCACTGCTATCATGTTCCTGTCCTTCTTCTCATTAAACTAGACATACCCAGTTCCTGCAACCGTTCTCCACATTTTAGCCTCTAGTCCCCTAATCATCTTTGTTGCTCTTCTCTGCACTCTTTCTAGAGTCTCTATATCTTTTTTAGATTGTGGCAACCAAAACTGGATGCAGTATTCCAAGTGTGGCCTTACCAAGACATTATAAAGTGGTATTTTCACGTGATCTTGATTCTATCCCTGTTTATGCAGCCTAGAACTGTGTTCATATGAACAATATCCTTAATACAATTTAAACTTAACTTTCTTGGTTATTCACAATCTATTCAGATCCTTAAGTCTATTTATCTTAAGACTGGGAAAGACATATACATAAAAGCTAGATTAAAAGATGATGGCCAGAACAGACAATAAAAAATAAAGAGGCTTTGAAAACCGATGTTTGATGAAAAGAGGATTTTAGAGAAGAAATACCGAATTGGGCAACAGAAATGGGGTTCATCACATGAAAATAAGTTTCTATACACATTATTGAAGCTTTACATACCTAACTTGGGGGAAGGTGTGTGTGTGTGTGTGTGTCTCATTCTGGAGGTGGTTAATGGACTAAGACACCACTTCCTCCCCTTGTGCATCTTGCTCCCTTCCTTTCCATCTTATCAATTTTAAGTCAATTCTAACGTTAATATTTAGTATTTTAACATTTTAATGCTTTATCCTGTTTTTATGATTCTAAGTCGCCTTGAGTCACATCTAGGTAAGATGGGCAGCATATAAGTTAAATAAATAAATATTTTTTAAAAAAATACTGTCTAATACAGGGGTCAGCAACCTGCGGCTCCAGAGCAGCATGCAGCTCTTCGGGCCCTCTGCTGTGGCTCCCTGTCAGGTGATTCCACCACTGGATGGCCCCGCCCCTCACCCTCCCCTCCCAGTCACTCCTTATCTGGCCTGAGAAGGTAAGGGTGAAGGCAGGGGATGAAGAAGCGGGCAGGGCAGAGACAGAGAGATTCAGAGAGTGGGGGAGAGAGGGGGGGAGGGAAGGGAGAGAGAAATATGTCAA
>JANHFM010004906.1:64790-75199 GCA_032468115.1 Grayia smithii | reverse complement strand
TCCACCTCATTCCCAGCTCCCTCCCTTCCTCCCCTCCTTCCTTCCTCCCCTCCCCTCTCATTTCAATCTCCTTCCTTCCATCCTTCCTTCCATCTAATTCCCAGTTCCCTCCCTCCAGGTGTGAAATCTAAAAAAATCCCCTACCGGTTCTGTGGGCATGGCTTGGTGGCTTGGTGGGGACATGACTAAGTTAATGTCACTCACAGCCATGCCCACTAAGTCACCTGACCCCTGACCCCACCAAACCACGCCCACAGAACCCGATAGAAAAAAAATGAAAGAAGTTTTCCTATTTTAAAGTTCTATTTTTCCCTGTCACGAGATGCCTGCAGCCGCAGACTCTTTTTTGCAGTGCGCTTGGAGGTGCTTCTTGTGCCGAAAGACCAAAAGATGCAGTGGCTGCAGGCTTCTTGTATAGAAACTTATCGGAGCTGTGCTCTCCTTTTTAAATGCGGAGGGAGATAGCCAGCCCCAGCCGTGCCACCTAGATGGCATGTGTGGATGGCACCGTGAATGGCATGATCGATGCCAGCGCTCGCTTTCCTCCACCTCCAGAACACTGGCATCAATCGTTCTGGAGGAGAGGAATGCGAATGCCGGCATCGCATTCAGGAGAAGATGCTTGCTCTCCTTAAATGCCCACCATTGTCAAAATGAAAGTGAATGGCCGCAGGGTTGCTTCGGATGTGTGCACATGGTGCAGCCAGGCGGGGAGGGGGAGCGGCAGTGCCAGCGGCTCCTTCCAAATGCAGCGCATGGAGGCAAAGGGGGCTGCAGTGCGCCTGTTGCTGAGGAAGCAGTGTGATCACTCAGCCAGTGCAGACTCAGCAGGGGCTGCATTGGCCTCTCCCCCTGCTCCATGTCCTGCTCTGGCTGGGTAAGCATTGCCACCCAGGCTGAAGGGAGAGCACTGTGAGTTTTGCGGTGGCGCAGCCAGGCCTGGCCTCCTTCCTGTGAGCTGCCAGAGGCTTCTGTGCCTCTTGCTCCTGTTCTTCACTGGCGGACAGTGGCGCCACAGCTGAGCCTCCTTCTTCCAGCCCTGCCATGCTTGCCTGTCTTCCATGTGGCCTTCCACTTGCCTGCGTTCAGAAGTTGGCCACACAGATGCTGGGAAGGCTGCGTGGAAGGCAGGGAAGCATGGCAGGATGGCAGGCCATGGACTGGTTCATGGGCGCGGCCAGCCAGCGGTCGCTACCTGTATGGCAAACCAGCCCGAGTCTCTGCTACCAGTAGAGTCCAATCCAGTAGCATTTCACCCCTGCCTCCCTCCCTCCCTCCTTCCTTCCTTCCTTCCTTCCTTCCTTCCTTCCTTCCTTCCTTCCTTCCTTTGTGGCTCTTCGGCCGAGCGCAGCAAGTCTCTCTCCCCCGCCACCAGCGCCGGCCTTACCTTCTAATCTTCCCCAAGGAAAGGCAGTGCCAGTGGTAGGAGATGGTATCAACAGCCTTGGCACAAGAGGGCAGCGGCAGTGGGGAGGGTGAAGCTGGCCCAGCAAGCCGACAACCAACCCCCGTCCCCACATGGGAATGGCGGCAGATTCGGAAACTGGTAGGTGGGAGGGAGCTGCCCAGCCCAGCAAGCTTCCGGAGGACCAGTTCGGAGGCGTGACCAGCCAAAAACTGACTTCTGTGCATGGGCCATGCCATGAAGTTTCTTTCTTTTTTTAAAAAAAATTTTTTTATTGATACAAAGAAAAAATTAAAAATACAAAGAAAAAATTAAAAATTAAAAATACAAAGAAAAAATTAAAAATACAAAAAAAATACAAAGAAAAAATTAAAAATACAAAGAAAAAATTAAAAGCCACGGTTTCAACTCTGTGAAAGAGCCACACTCAAGGGGCCAAAGAACCACTTGTGACTTGTGAGCCGCGGTTTGCCGACCACTGACCTAGAAAATTATCTCTGAAACAGGTTAGGTGGGCCCAGTACTTTAAACGATTCTCTTTTGCCCTGAAATATGTGCCTGCAGGAAGAAAATTCCTTGCAGATGCGTTATCATGAATGCCCCAATACAAGAGTAGGCGAGACAGGATAATTCAAGCCATCATACCAGTAACCAGCCCATTGCTCAAATCCAGGACTGTGGACTCCAATCTAGATGGATAAATGACATAAAGAAGGTGCTAGCCAAAGATGAATGGGTGACAGTAAATAGGACCTTAGTAACCTTTCGGGATGAAGTAGCATGGAAGGGGGATAAATTGTATGTCCCAGATGTATGCCGTAAGAAGATATTAGAGAGGTGTCAGGGCACTCAACTGCAGGCCACTTCGGATTGTCCAAAACCCTACATCTCATAAGGCGTCAGTTCTGGTGGCCATGAATGAGATCAGACATCGAGAAGTATGTCCGAAGCTGTCTGCAGTGTGCCACTTCAAAGCCCCAACCAGGGAAACCTCGAAGTCTTTTACAGTCTGTTGCAGAACCCACACGCCCATGGGAGAACATAGTGATGGACTTTATTGTGGAATTACCAAATAGTAAAGGACATACAGTAATATGGACGGTAATCGATTTATTTTCAAAGCAGGCACATTTTATTCCCTGTAAAGATTACCATCTGCTCAGCGCTTAGCTAAACTATTTTTCCAACATGTGTATCGGTTGCATGGGGTTCCTCGGTGTGTTATATCTGACAGGGGGGTTCAGTTTACGGCGCACTTCTGGAGGAACTTCCTACAACTAATAGGGTCTGAACAGGGGTTAAGTTCAGCTTTTCACCCTAGCAGGAATGGAGCCACTGAACGGATCAACGCAATGATCGAACATTACTTATGTTCTTACATATCATATCAGCAAATAGAGTGGTTTGGCCTCCTGCTGTTTGCTGAAGCAGCATACAACAACTCCATACATCAAAGCACAGGGTACACCCCATTCCAGATAGTTTCTGGACAAGAATTTAAGGCAATCCCGGAGTTAGACTTACAACCACCTACCCCAAGTACACCCTCAGAGTGGGCTGAGAAAATTAGAGAGTATGGCCAGAAGTGAAAAAAGCATTAGAAGTAGTGGCTCAAGAGTACAAACGTGTAGCAGACAGGAAGTGACAACCCAGTAGTGTATGGAAAGTAGGAGATCGAGAATATCTCTCCACCAAATATTTGAAACTGAGGATACCTAGCAAAAAACTGGGACCTAAATATATTGGTCCCTTTACTATCAAACAAATAATCAACTCTGTAATGTTAGTACTCAAACTACCCCCTTTTCTCGGAAAGATACACTCCGTGTTTCATTGTAGTCTATTAAAGCCGGCAGAAAAGATGAGAGATACTAAAAACCCTCTCGGCCCAGTGACAGGTTCATACTATGAAATAGATACAATTCTAGACTCCAAACTGCACAGAGGGAAATTAAGGTATCTAGTCAAATGGAAGGGGTATCCCACCTCTGATGCTACCTGGGTAAGAGACACAGATATCAATGCCCCAAAACTGTTACAAAAGTTCCACCGACTATACACCACAAACCAGGACAAGTCCTGGTACGATAACAATATTTCTGTTCTATCCTTCACAGGAGGACCCCTGGTAGGGGGAGCTGCTTATTGAGCGTTGACTTGCCAGGACGTTCGACAATTGCGTCGGTACGTGGCAACGGAGCATCTATGACGGGGGGAGCACTTTCGGTGGTGGGAAGGATGTGTGTGCACTAGGCTAGGTGACAGCACAATGGACAATGTAGATAGTCTTAAGTGACTGCAGGATCAGGACGGATGTATAAAGGGGAAAGAGGGGCATTGCACAATGATGACAGCACACAATCGAATGGCGAGGAAAGGCAGAAGATTCAACCGGTGCGCTGCTCAGTTGGAAGAGATAGTTTAATGAAGGAAATGATTGTAACTAATTATGGGGTGGGGCGGGAGCCTATAAGTAGCACTGAGAGGCAGGAGCTCTCAGTGCTGACTTTACTTCATTCATGAAGCCGGAATTTACTACTAGATGCCAAATAAAGCCATCATTGCAACACGGACTCAGAGTGTGCTTGATTGAAAGCTTATTAGACTGCAGAGAAACTCCAAGAACTTGCTTCTTTTACTGCCCCCTCCCATGCATATTACTCAGAATTGGTTTTGTTGGAGTTTTTTTTGAACTGCATTGTCAAAGCTCATCGATGCCAAGGATTTCATCAGTCACCTTCCATAGCAACCCATCCACAGCTTTACTGAGATGGATCCCACCTCACCATGGTGGTCTGGAAGACAGATCTGCATCCTAGTCTTCATGCTGAATAGTTGATACTTCACATTTCTAAAGGATGAAGGATCACCTGGTTTAATCATAAAGTAAAGAAAGCCCTGTGGGGGCTTCATAGTACCTCCAACTCCATGTCTCCTCCCATAATCTGGAGGATGGTCTGTCACCTCTTAGGAAGATCAGCCCCATCATGGAGCAGACAATGTTTGCACTGGCTTAGAAGGCGGCATTTTAAAATGTGTTTACTATGAAGTGTTTACTACAGAATTTGTTTAGTTTTTATTGCAGACATTTGCAACAATTCTTGGTTGCAGATGCAAACATACTCCATCTGCACTGGAGGTTGTGAGGGGTGGCTCTGTTGCTGTTCCCCAACAGGCACTCAACTTGCCATCCTGGGATTTTCAGGAGCCCATATGGAGAAAGGGGAAAAATAGACCCACCAGCCCACCTTCTCCTTCTCCAACCATCTCCTGAAGCTTCCCAGCACACTTGCCTGCCCCTCAATGTCATCCAAGCTGATTAAGTACTTTGTTCCTATTTCTTAAAAAAATGAATTGAATTTGAAATATTTGCTGTAGCTGTTCATATTGAGATCAACAATTGCTTTAAAGAGGCTGTGCAAAATGAGTATTCATGTTGCAGCCTTACAGAATGCAGAATAAACTAGCTCAGAACTGGCAGAAAATGGCAAGAGTGGCTCCTCTCTCCATATATTGAAGATTTGGGACAAGAAATGGGGTGTGAAGGAGGCCTGGGAGCTCTACACCTGGAGGTAGCTCCCTCCCAGACACCACTAAGCTTCATATGTTTTTGCTCCTGTACAAGTGTGTTCTGTACAAATGGCCAACACAGTTACTTAGTCCATCACCTGCGTGATGATAGTCTGGCAAAATCTATTAAATTAAGCTTCTTCCAGGTGCTCTACAACTGCCCCAGCCACCCAAACCAAACTGTATGGTACCCAATTTGTTGAACACCCTCCCCCCCTTTTCTTTTAATATAGCAGAGGAGATATGAAGGTGACTTTCAGGGAAATATTTAGAGGCCGTAAAAAAACAAAAAGGACAGAAGCATTCCTTAAACTCCAGGAAAACCAGACAGTGTTAGGAAGAGGCTCAGGTTGGCTCCTCACTCACTCAGTGGTAGACAAGAGAAGGGAAGGGAAAAAATAAGCAGCCTATAGACAATCTTTATGAAATAGAGCTGCACTCTTCCTGTGGGGTGGGGTTCCTTGTGCCATCTTCCAGGCATCTCACCCACTTGCCAGCATTTCTCAAGGATACCACCAGCTCCTTCCTTTGGGAGCTCTGAAGATTGGAGCTCAGTCCATGAAAGCTGTACAATTCCCTGTTGTAAGCTGCTCATCCCAATTCCTAATTGTGTTTTTATCCATCTCAAACTTCATCCAGTTTTTCCAATTTCTTGAAAGAATGCTGGTCTCTTCCAGGCTCCATCTAAAATCTGGCCTCCTTCTCTTCCTCTCACCAGCTGCAGGGGAGGGGTGGGGAGAAGGGACTCACTCATCAGTTCCTTCTACTGAATCAAACTTCAGAGGAGGACAGCTTTGGCACCATAGTAGTTGAGATTCTGCTGCCCTCTAGTTGCCAAATGTATCCTGTAAAGGCACAATAAAGCACACCCCAAAAAGAAAAAAAAGCATTATTTGAAGAAACGTAGTTCTCCAAGGGATTGCGGACAAGTATTTATTTTAAGTATTTACTGCTATAGTATGAGCCGTGCCATGCGTGTGAAAAGCGAGCTGAGCAGTGGTAGAATCACAAAGTGGAAAAGAGAGGAACATTCTTAAGACCTCAAGCTAGCACAGCAGCACCCACCAACACATTGTCTCCTTCACAATGTAGTTTCCTATTCCTCTGGCTCATAAGAATGAGAAGAAAGGAGTATCAATTAGACTTTGCAAGTATTTTAACCTTAGCATTATAGAAAGTGTAACATTGTAGGAGATCTAATGAATGAGTGTTGTGTGTATATCACAAAGCAGATTGGAGGAAGAAATAGAAAATTTGGAACTGACTTGAAAAGTATAGTTGAAATACTAGGAATGGCAGGAGACCTCACATTTCTATTGTAAATGGTCAGGAATCCACAGGAGTGTGGTGGAATAAAATTAAGCTAGTACATACATATTACAGTGTTGATCCTTGAATATCAATGAAATTATGATTAAAGCTTGCAATTAAATGATGAGTCTGATTTCTGTCTTCTCTCTTTGTAGCTTGTGAGTTTCAGATTTACTCATTCAGATTCTCTTAAGATCAATACATTTAATAATCTACCTGAAAAGCTACTCAGAACTGCATCTGTAGCAGTCTCCTTTGTTTGGAAATCAGAAATCTTCTAACATGAGTTTAGCTCATCCTGACTAAAGATTTTAAAAGAAAGAAAGCTATAGAAGGAAGATTGAAAAACAACATCAGACCTAAATCTCTTAGAATGTCTTCCTTGCATGGTAAAGTTTATTCCCTTCAGGCAGCAGAGTTTTTTGATTTTGCAAAGCATGTTAGCTAATATGCTAATGAGGCCACATTACTCTGATGTAGCAGGGATGGGTGACAAAGGGTCAGCCTCCTAAATTTAATGTGGATTAATGTCAGTGAAGTAAAGAGGAACATACTTCAGACTCAGCAGATTGTCTCTTGCACTAAAGCAGTAGTTCTCAACCTGTGGGTCATGACCCCTTTGGGGGTCGAATGACCCTTTCACAGGGGTCGCCTAAGACCATCGGAAAACACATATTTCCGATGGTCTTAGGAACCGAGACACCGCTCCTCTATCCATCTCCAGGTGAGTCTAATAGGTCCTATTTCCAAGTAGGCACCATAGACTCTGATTTTAATTAGATGTGGGCCATTGCACTTGTGAGAAAGGTTGAGGAAACACCAGCCTTTCAGGTGTTTACATTAAAATTCATAATAGTAGCAAAATTACTTATGAAATAGCAACAAAAATAATTTTATGGTTGGGGGTCACCACAACATCAGGAACTGTATTAAAGGATCACGGCATTAGGAAGGTTGAGAACCACTGGTCTAAAAGGAGAGGAACAAGAACTTTGTATTGATCTCTGGAAGAGCTTCCTTCTCGAAAAGAAAATTTGGTGCAAATCTTCCACAAGCCACAGAAGCTCATTATTTCACTTCAGAGCAGACAGGGTATTTCAGCCTGACCTATCTTTTTTTTTTAATTTAATTTAATTTAGTTCATCAAGGACATACGAGATAACAGGTATAAGTGGACATAAACACAGGAAATGGACATAAACACAGGAAATGAGTACAAGTAAATGGGACAATAGGACAGGGATGGTAGGCACATTGGTGCGCTTATGGATATCCCCTTATGGACCTATTAGGAATGGGGTGAGGTCCACGATAGACAGTTTAAAGTTGAAGCTATGGCGGTTTGAGGATATAACAACGGAGTCAGGTAGAGCATTCCAGGCATTGACCACTCTGTTGCTGAAGTCGTATTTTCTGCAATCGAGTTTAGAGCGGTTATCTCACAGAAAAGTATTGAGAACATTTATTTCTTTATTTGGGGAAAATTGCATATAGTTTAATTACAACACAATGTGGGCAAAAGAGGAGGAACATATATTCAGCACCTTGAGTTACTTATGAAGTAGAAAAGTGGGATAAAAATCTGATAAATAAATAAAGCTATTTTTTGCTTTTTTAAAAATATGTATTTATTCTGTCCATGCTCTTCTCCAAGAACATCTTAAGGCATTCTTCACCTCCTTGTTTCTCAGACTGTAAATCAAAGGGTTCAGCAGTGGGATAACAATTGTGTAGAAAACAGCAAGAATTTTGTCACTCACATCTTGGATGGGGGATCCATTGCTTGATTTTGATCGGAAATGTAAAATAAGGATTGCCCCGTGGAAGATGGTAACTGCAATTAGGTGGGAAGTGCAAGTGGAGAAGGCTTTCAGCCTGCCTGAAGCTGAACTGATCCTCATAATGTTGGCAAGAATATACATATATGAAAGCAAAACACACAGCACGGTAGTTGCTTCTACCAGTCCGGCGACATAAAAAATCAGAAGTTCATTTAGGTGAGTGTCAATACAGGAGAGCGATAGAAGGGCTGTGATGTCACAATATAACTGATTGATTTCAGACCGACAGAAGGATAATCTGAAAGTGAAAATGGTATGTAGAAGGGAATGGAAAAAGCCCAGGAGATAGGAACCTGCCATCAGAAGGATGCAGACTCTGGGAGACATGACGACTGGGTACAGCAAGGGTTTGCAGATAGCTACGTATCGGTCATAGGCCATTGCCACAAGGAGAAAGCACTCTGCACTCCCCAAGCCTATGACAAAGTACATCTGCATGGCACACCCAATAAAGGAAATGGATTTCTTATCTTCCAGGAAATTCGCCAAAAACTTACAGGCAACCACAGAGGAGAATAACGAATCTATAAAGGACAGATTGCTAAGGAAGAAGTACATTGGAGTGTGGAGTTGGGGGCTGGCCCCGATTAAAGCAATCATTCCTATATTGCCCACCAATGTAGCCATATAAAAGACTAGGATCACCAAAAAAAGAATGATCTTCAGGACAGGCTTGTTGGTGAAACTTACAAAGACAAAATCCTTGACTGTTGTGGTGCTGTTTTCTTCTGTCATTTTCCTTCCAGACCTGCAAGGTAAAAAAAATGTGGAAGATGAAGAAAAGCAATAAGTTTTGAATAATTAATATGAGTGATTCAGGGATTTTCTGGATTCCAAATATAGGGATGACTACAAGTTTGAATTATATAGAAGTGCAAGGAAATTTATGAAGAATGCAGAGCGAATTTTACTCAAAATGTAATTTCCATTCTTTTACTTAGAACGCTGATGGAGAAAAACTGAGATCTCACTAAAAATATCGTTCCAATCACTAAGAGAAACTTGAATTTTTCTTCTTTACTTTTATTCTGCTCAATACACTGGGCAGAGATTGCACCAATCCCAGTCACCATGGAAATTGGCATGCTGTTTGGGGATAGTGAAAGTACCGGTAATAGTAAAAACATGCAAAAGACATCAGGTTTGCAAAAATTGGAGTAGATGGAGAGAGTATGTAAACTTAGGTGGAAGAAATAGTTTGACCAGATCTATGTTTAAACTAAATGTATGCTTGGAAGGAGATTTTCAAATATATTGTCAGTGAAAAAAAAATTGGCCATAGTGAGAAATGGTAATAATTCATTGTTACTTTTCATATAACAGTAATTATTCAGTTGTATGAATATCACTGTGCTTTTTTAAACAGGAAGGAAGGAAGGAAGGAAGGAAGGAAGGAAGGAAGGAAGGAAGGAAGGAAGGAAGGAAGGAAGGAAGGAAGGAATTTAGCCCTTTCAATTATTTGTCTTTAAATTCCAGTTCAGAACCTTCTCCACATTTGTACAATTCAAACTACATGATCATGCTGTAGTTTATTTAATAAACACCTGTTTTGATAAGACATTTAAATGCTGCTCTGAGAGGTGTCAGATATTTGTATATAAATATTGTCTTTGTAAAGTAATGTTCTCTTTTCTCTTTTTTAAATGAATAGAGATAAGACTTTCTACAAGGACTAAAGGAAATATTGATTTAATCTGAGAAACAATATCCTGCATGTTCCAGATAATTAAATACCTGATCATTTTAGTGAGAGTAGAGAGCTCTCCTGGGGATCCCGGTCTGATCTGGGCCACTGTTTGCCTTTTGTAGAGTAAACAAAAAGGAAGCCCCTGCACAGTTTATATAAAATCCAAGTTTAGTTTACCTCCAACTCTGGCAGGATCTTTTTTATAGGCAGAATTCCTACTCTGCCATTTTGGATTCACTAATTTGAATCCAACTGCTTGTTGGATGACTGAACCACTGGGAAGCATCATCGCTTCTCCTTTCAAAGCTTGTTCTCAGCTTCAGAACAACGCCTTTTCTTAGATAGAAATACCCTAAGCCTCAGCCAATAGGGAGTCAGTATCTCTATACAAAATGTATATAAAATCAATGGACACAGGGATGAGCAGACTGTCAAGAACCTCAGAGGGTGAAAAGAGTTTCAGAATGCAAGACAAGTCCATACACTTTTTATATAACAATAGAAGTGCAAGAGGTTGGTGAGGATTACTTTGGTTTGGTGTGTATGTGTGGGTGGGTGTATGTGTGTGTGGGTGGGTGGGTGAGAGAGAGAGAGA
>JANHFM010004905.1:96291-108560 GCA_032468115.1 Grayia smithii | reverse complement strand
TCTATGTACAATCCTTGTTTTATTGATTTCATGTAATATTCTAATTTTCTGAGATTGTGAATTTGGGGTTTTCATGAACTGTACACCATAATCATGACAATTATGATAAATCAAGTCTTGAACTATCTCACTTTGCATGTAATGAGTCTAATATATTAGTTTCATTATTTTACATTACTGAATTAATTATTGCATTACTGAAATAAATGAACTTTTGCATGATATTCTAATTTTTCGAGTGTCACCTGTAGAGACAAAGATTCCAGAGAGGAAGGTAGGAGGCAAATTAAAAAAAGCACAGCAACTAAAGTATTGAAGCGGACAAGAGACGATGAATAGATGATTTATTTTCTTTGTTGTTCTGATTTGCTTTTGCTTTTCTCTCTCTCGTCTTTTTTTTCTTTTTTCTTTTTAGGTAGGTGACACAACTAGAAGCTAGGTAGGATAGAAAGGAAATGTTTTTCAGTAAAAGGTGACATTATTAAAAGTTAGAATAAGTAATAGAAATAAGAGAAGGGGGTGTCTGTTAGTGTAGACACTTTTATATAATAAAATAATAGTAAGAAAAAACATGGAATAATTGGAACAATGACAGATTGCAACTTATTATATTTGTATATCATTATTAAAAGTATATAAGTTGACTGATATAATATCTATGATTAATTTTACTAGTTTTATTAGTATTAGAATGTATGACACTCAGGTACCACACTGTTCACACATTGATTTGATATGTTTGTAAAAAAAATAAAAAATAAAAAACTTTTTTAAAAAAGAAATTGAACAAATAAAGTCATTATGTAAAGATACTGCAGGTGCAGTCAATAATGCAACAATACAAATTGTCATAAGCAGTCCATTACATTGACAAATGGAATTCTGCAATAAAAAAGTGTCATTCAGTTCCCTATGTGATCTACAAAAATCTTGATACTCAGAGCCTCTCTAAAACCTCTTACCAAATTGTAATATTTCACATAATAAAAACAAGAATTTGTCAAATATATGGTAAATGCAAGACAGATGTAAATTAAGTTTAAAAAAGTATTGGTGCTATCCATATCAATATCTAATTTTGGAAATGCAGCAATTGACAGCCTACATATAGATCTTAGGAATGAAAAAAAAAGTAGGGCACTCCTCCATTGGCTGAACAAGATAAGTAGGTTTCCAGGGTGTAGATAAATAAATTAGCTGCACCCTTTCTTTCATATTTAGGCAACTGGACTTCAGTGATCCTCATGCTCCCATATTAAATTCTTCAGCCAACTCACTGTGAAGGTTTCATGCTGAGGGTATATTCAGAATTTCTGACTCAGTTCATTTTCTTCAAACATAAGAAGTATTATTTCCTGAAATGTTCCTATAGATGATTTACAAGTTATTAGACTTTTAATTATTATTATTAAGTACAATACTAGGACTTCAGACACCTACAGAATCTAATCTCATCCCAGCTTTTCAAAGCAAAGCATTCTCCTTTTACTGTCATATCAAATAGATTTGCTTTATTCTGATATAACCATCCATGTATAATCAGACCCTGAAAAACAATCTTAGTTTTCAGAAAGAAAAAGAAAAAGCAAGAAAATACCTAGGAAGTTTTAAAACTCTTCTACCTATCTTGAGTTACTGAACGTTGTTTATAATTCTGTCTACATATCAGCAACTGTCACGAATAAAGTTAACTGGAAATGTCAAATGCTGAAATTTATGACAGTAAATGTATGATTCAACTCATATAAGGAGAACACCCTTGTAATAAACAAGCAAAGATCTACTGAAAGGGAAGGTTTTTTTCCCCCTGCACTTGAAATTTAACAGCCAACAGTCTACATCCTACACATAACCATCATAAAGCACTTCTAAATCTGTCTTTGTTTATAGCGTGTGTTATGACAAGATTTGACAGTTTATGAAAGAGCTATAATTGCCAGTAAACATTCAGCATTTTGTCAATTGCAACTGTATTTAAGGAAAGCATTTTTCCTTTCTGAAAGAATTGACTGAACTTTTCTTTGCTCTTTCCTCCATTAGGAGTATTTTAACAATAACAAGGACTGCACAAGCTTTAAAGGAAGGTAGGAATGCCCAATGATAACCATTACTAACTGAGTTAGCACTAACACCCATGTGTTTATACTGATTATTACACACATAGCCCCCTTTACCAAGACTGAAAAAATAACCTTTTGATGCAGATGGATGCTGTTTCTTTGTTTGGATTTCTTCATTATGCTCACGCACAAGATTCTAAGAGAATACATCTGTTTCTATACACACTGATATTTAAAGTTTTTCTTTACACACATACACACAAACACACCATTCTCCCAAAAATGCCCCAGGGCAGTGGTGGGTTGCTCCCGGTTCGGCCTGGTTTGTGCGATCTGGTAGCCATGATGCTGTGATGTCACTGAACCGGTTCTCCGCGGCCGGGAGCTGGGCCCACCTGCACACCCGTACTTACAGTTTTCTGCTCTGCGCATGCGCAGAGCACTTTTTTGAGTTTTTTTCCCCCCAAAAAGTTACTGCGCATGCGCAGAGTGCACGTTCAATCACGTGCAAAGCGCGTGCATGAAGAGAACCGGTAGTTAAGGTAAGTAGAACCCACCCCTGTCCCAGGGTCAAAAATTGCAACATGAATAATGGGCAGAAATAATGTCTTTTTCCCTTGAAGCATTTTTTTTTGCTATTGAAAATCTACTTTTTCTCTCCTGATTATATAGTTCTGAAATTGCTATTTGTTGCTAACGCAAAACTAATATCAAATCTTCCTGTGAATGCTGAAATGTCTAAATTTAAGATTACATCCTTAATTACATCTCATTGAACTAAATATAGGAAACTGAATTCTTGCAGTCATACATTTTGTTTTAATGGGGTGGGAATTTCCTCTCTGGGACATTGCGCCAGGAACAAAAAACCTTCATTCAGTAATTCTAATTATAGTACATTCATCTATCAGTGTTAGTATACAACTGTTATACAGTGTTATAAGGAGAACTTGTACACGGAAACAACAAAACAGATCAGTTGAGACCAGAGGTGCTTTCAGAAACCCTTAAACATAAAACAGGCCCATAAGAAAAATGTTCTTTCTGTAATCTACAAATAAGTCCATCTTCATTTTTTGTTTGGAAGAAAAAACATTATTTTTTCTTCACCAACTTCTGAGGTCCTTTTATTTATTCTTTAATACAGGACATCCAGGATAATATAAAAGTGAGATGTAAGTTTAAATCACCACAGTGCCATGAAGCTTACTAGAAGATAGCTGGGTTCAAGATTTTTACTCAATGTTTCATGATTTATTTATTTATTTATTTATTTATTTATTTATATATGTCAAGTTTAGACATATTATGAAGCATTATGAAACATGATGATTTAGTACAATATGTGAATGCATACACTCTCATGTCCTGCTTTTCTTTCAGTTTTTTTCTTTCAGCTTTCAGTTTCAGCATTTTCACCTTCAGCTACATACACAGTCTAAATGTACAGACTGGCTCTGAAATAAAGTAGAGAGCTGCTTTATGTTACCTAGAAATAGTAAGGTAAAGCGTCATAGCTGTGGGAAATTTAAAACTTTTCTTTTCTCCTGATTACAGTTAAAGAAGAAGGAATAAAGAGAAAATGCAGTGAAAATAATTAGGTATATCTTACAAAGTTGGAAGAAATTCTTATGCTGCAGTTTATTTCAAATATAGGTGCTATGTAACAATTTAAGATATTGATTAATAGTTCCCAACCTTTCTGGCACCAGGGGTTAGTTTTGTGGAAGACAGTTTTTCAACAGACTGGTTGGGGGGGAAATAGTTTCACTCACAACCTAGTTTTCACATATGAACAGATGAAGCTTTGCTTGTTCGCCAACCATTTGTGTGGTCCGGTTCCTAAAAAGTCATGGACTGGTACCATTTGGGACTTCTGGATTAAATAATACTTCAATTCTCTCATAACATATGTTCCTTTTAAATGTTTGGCTAACACACAAAAGATCTGTCTTCTCCCGATATCTGATTAACAGAGTGAAAGACATTTTAAATTCAAATTTTCAAGCTTTTAATAATTATCATATATTTTATCTTATTAATACTGAGCATAACTCAAACACAATTACATAGTGGCTTCAATCTGTGGAGATTCTCAGTTATACAGGTTATACCGTAGTTGTCCTTGTTGAAATGAAGAAGCAAAACATCTTCAAGGAAAAACAAAGAAAGACTATTTGCCTTTTGAAAAAGCACCTTTGGGATTGGCTTCAATCCTTTTAACAAGAACAAGATGCAAATACTACTGTATATAGTTTATGTATCCATTTTTCAAGGGAGATAACATTTAACCTTTTTTTATAACTGTATGTAATTTGTTGGGTTTATATATTACATTATGCCTGAATGTTAGTGTTTAATTTAGTTTAATATTAAATGTTAATAACTTAAATTAACATATTAAATGTTAATTATACAAAATCATTGTTTATAATCATTTATAAACCATGGCTTATGGCTTAAATAATGTGTAAATCTAGCAAATTTTCAAAGCTTGCCAGTTCAGGAATCAGTTGAACCTTATTATTATTATTATTTGTATTTATTAGGTGTTGACAGCAAACTGCCATTATAAAAACACATAGTGCAACATGAAAAGATAACTTCTGGAATATATTTGTTTTGATTCCTATTCTGGATAATCAGATTGTTCCAGTATGAGTAGAGGCCACTAACTCTTTTTTCTCAGGAACAGGAACCTAACAATTATCTACCTACCCCAAGCTTCCATACAGGCAACTTCTACATGCTTTTTCTTTCTATATATTGAAGTAGATTTGTTCTGGAAGAAACAGTGCTGTCCAATTTCTATAGTTAAAACATCTCTTTCTTCTCTGCAGTTGGCAGCTATTGTTTGATGTAGCAGGACCATCTCCTTTTTTGTCACTTGGCCCTTGCAATTCTCTCCTAAGCCATTGAAATTCCTGTCCCCTTCTGAATGGATGTTGATGATCCTGGGCTTTGTTTCTTAATTTCCACTGGTGGACTGTTTTTATAAAAAAGATGTGCTCATTTGTGGAAAGATTAAAGGGCAAGTTTTGTTTTACAAGTTCACTTGGAAGTACTATTGTTTAAAGTAAGTGAAATTGGCAAGTGTTCTACCAGTTCTCCTTCAAGCCAAAGATACAGGAAAAATGCTAAAACTATTTTAACATATTTACTGATGGAATAGCTAAATGGATCTTTATTTCTTTTTTAATTTTTATTTTAACTAAAGGAAATTGTCAAGCTTTTTGCCTGTTTCCCCTTCTAGGCCAAATACCAGGAAGAATAATAAAAAATATATTTGGAGGGTGAGGGGGTCTATGCACTAGTTCACAGGGAACATACCGGATGAAAATAAATAAATAAAGAATATATGTCAAATATAATACTCATTTGGAAAAGAAAGGATTCCATTTTCCAGCACAAATGGGACTTTAAAGAAACAAGTGAATCCGCTTATCCAGGACCTTGATAAATGTGATCTTGGTGAAGCATCAGAGCATTACTATCGTCAAAGAACAAGAAGAAGCTATAATCCATAAAATTAATGTAAGTTAGCTAGTTTTCCAGATAGTTTATACACAGGTGTCAAATGGGTTAAGGCTGCAGTGCAGAAAAACTCCAAGGTTCTGAAGCAAATCATTAATATAAAAACTGACTGCCTGATAACTGTCTTTAGTTTTGGAAGATACTGAGAACACAAATGCAGTGAAGGGCAATTTGGATGATGTTTGGTTAAATTGGGTTATGGAAAAAAAAATCCCTCTGTAAAATCATCTAGGACAAGATGCTATCTGTCAGCCTTGGAAGCCATATTAGGAGGCTTCCACACTGCCACCTTCTCCGACTTGAGAAAGTAGAAGAGGGGAGTTGATAGAAGGTGATATTAGCCATAATAGCATTCTGCAAAGCGGTCAAGGTCAGGGCAATCCTGCATCTGGAGAAGGAGTGATGTCAAGAGGGACTATACGGTGATTGGACCTTGTGGCCATCTGAGGAGGGAGGAGATGGTTTTGGGAGTTTTTATATGCTGAGGTAAAACCCAGAACTCTCAGATTCGGGTTTTCCCAGATGTGCCAGTTTACTTGTCCGAATAAAGGAAACTTTTGAGAGATGTTTGCACTGGAGTTTTTCTTCGGCAAAGGGTTTTCTGGAATGCTGACACTATCACTTCACATTTGGAGAACTAAACAAAGTTGCTCTTACATGTATGGATGTGATTGCTTTTTAAAACTATGAATATATCATATATAGACTAATTAGCACTGCTGTTTTGCACTCTGTTTTCACCACTATTATTAATTACAGAAGAACAGATGTTTTAAGGAGAAGCCAAGGTTAAACTCTTCCAACTTCAAACAATACACGAGATACCATTTGATAACCTGGTCATTACTTTAGTTGCAAAAGAATATCAAATCTTTACCAGAGTCTTTTACATAAACATACACACAGACACCATCATTCTGGTCAGCAAAATCATTATCTAGATTGGCTGGTAATTAAATGTGAAATGTGAAAAAGCATGTAAGTAGAAGAATATTAATCTAGTGTTATGCTACATTAGGGCAATGTGATAACTGCACATATAAGAGCTGTCAGAAACCTTTTAACATAGCCACAGCTTTTCCAGACAGGTATTATATACACTTCTGAATCATAGCTTTACCTTCAAAACAGATTGCTAGATGGTCCTACTTTATTTATCCTGTATTCATTCTCTATAGCTGCATATTATAAGAAAAAAATGTTTTGTGAAAGTATATATTTCCTAACCTATCGATTAGTATCATTTACCAGACAATCTTAGTTTATCAAGGCAGTATGGATAAGGAAAATATTTGTAATAAAATGGTAATACAGAAATGGTAAGAGAAGGAAAGGAAAAGAAATAGAACATAATTCTTATTACTATCAATTCAAGATGTTTAGTTCCTTGAAGATAATGGGATAAAGAAGCAAATGTTAGAAAACTATGCAACAAACCTCATTAATAGCATGATATCAACTCTTTTCTACTTTATGTTACACTTATTGCTAACTTCTGGCTTCTTTCTGGTTTTAATTCCAGCTGGCTCACTTCTCTAAAGGATATCCATAGTACCTGGCTAAGATCATGGAATATATTGTGATGGTACACTGCATCAAAGTACGAAAAAATAAGGCAAATGGCTTTACTTCACAATTGATCACAGAAAGAAAAATACTAACACTAACAGGAAGACAGTATCAGAACTAGTAATGGAAACTGCCAAGTACAGAGCAGAAGAGAACAGAAGAAATATAAATATTTTGAGGAAGAAATTAAAGGAATTTCAGAGAGCTGTTACAAGAGGCAAGAAGCAGTATTATAAAAATATATGAAGATGGAAACAAATACAGAAAAACAAGGATTTATCCAAAAGCTCTCTGAACTTAGAACAAGGTTTCAATTTTGCACTAATATGCTGAAGACACCAATGGACAGATAATAATTGATTCAAAGAAGTTCAAACAAAGAATAAATGAATATAGTGGAAGTCTATATAGTAAAGAAATGAAACATCCAAGATATAATATAATATATTCCCTACTCAAAATAATTTCTGATGTTAGAAGTTGAAGCCAGATCAGCACTTCAGTCATTACTAAATCAGAAGGCTACAGAAATTTATGGCTCATCTATAGAAATATGACAAGTAACAAAAGAAAATCTGCAATAGATCTAACTAAACTATGCTAGGGAATCTGGAGAATGAGAGAGTGTCCAATAGCTTGAAAAATGTCAGTCTATATACCAATACTAAAATGGGAGACTTAACAGAGTATATCAACTATTGTACAATATCCCTAATTTCACAAAATAATGCTTAGAATAATTCAATGCAAGTTACAACTTACATGGAAAGAGAGATGCCAGTTGTGCAAGTTGGCTTTTAAAAAGGGGAGAAACAAGAGATATTATTGCTGATGCAGTCTGGTTTATCGATATACGCAAAGAATACAAAAAGAAGACAACATGTGCTTTGGTGTATGCAGAAAGGCTTTCAGTTATGTCAACCACATCAAATTGTGGAATACATTTAGGAAAAACATCTCATCTTAGAATTGACAATGAAGATATCCAAGTTATGGATACATCTGCCTATTAAGCAATTATCACCAATAAAGAAATCATTACTCAAGAAATATATCACACACTAGCACTTGGAATCATATCATAGCTACGAAGGCTTTGCAAAAATCTGTCTATACCTACCAAGATTAAAATCAAGCAGGTGGATCCCCCCCCCCTTCCCCATGATACTTAATTGAAGCAAAAGTTGGACTTTTATTTCTATTGGAAAAGACTTCTCAGAATATCATTAATAGTCAAGTAAGCAACAGAATCATAAGAAAAAAATAAGAAGTTCTTACTTGAGGCACAAATGTTCAGGTTCAAACTATATTTTGGACACATTATTTTGTTTTCTTCAGTCACTAATACTTGAAATTGAAAAGGAAGAGGAAAGGAAGGTAGATGGACTCAATGACACCAGTGATGACTGCACCATTGGAAAACCTGAAAAGATAGTTTGAGGTCAGATCATAATGGATAAAATTAATTTACATGACAACCAAGAATTGGTCCACTTTGATGTCACATCATTATCATAATCATTATTCAATCTTTCAAGAGAAGGACTGGAAATAACATGATAGCATTTCCCATATTTGAGAGACTGCCATTGAGAAATTGCACAACCATTTGTCCAGAATGATGTAGGGTCTCCTGCTTAAAAGGGGGTTAGGATTAGAAGACCTCATATTATGATGTTG
Organism: Grayia smithii; assembly: GCA_032468115.1. NCBI lineage: Eukaryota > Metazoa > Chordata > Lepidosauria > Squamata > Grayiidae > Grayia > Grayia smithii. The sequence goes on along the minus strand of JANHFM010004905.1, from coordinate 99,717 downwards.
GATGATCTCATCTCGTAGCCTGATATAGATGTTAAAAAGAGAGCACCAAATTGTATGGCACACCACAAAGGAGCAGCTGCAGACTGGACCTCTTCCTCTCTATGAACACCAATTGGGACTAGCCTTGAAGAAAGGGGCGGAATCAGGGGTGAAATCTAGCAGGTTCTGACAGATTCTGGAAAACTGGAAGCGGAAATTTTGAGTAATTTGGAGAACTGGTAGCGAAAATTTTGAGTAATTCAGAGAACTAGCAAATACCACCTCTGGCTGGGATGGGAATGCAGATTTTGCAATATCCTTCCCCCAGGAGTGGGGGGGGGAATGGGGATTTTGCAGTATCCTTCCCCTGGAGTGGGGTGGGAATGGAGATTTTGCAGTATCCTTCCCCTGCCATGCCCACCAAGCCATGCCACACCCACCAAGCCACGCCCACATAACTGGTAGTAAAAAAATTGGATTTCACCACTGGGCTGAATTAATACAAGACTGCACCAGCTAGTCCCAGCTATTACATCCAGCCCCAAAGGATTCCATGGTTTATGGTATCTAAAGTCATCAAAAGGTCAAGAAGAGCAAGAATGAATTAAATACCCACATTCCACTTCCACCTGATATTATTTACAAGTGCGGCCAATGCCATCTCTGTCCCATAACTGGACCAGAAACCAACTGGAAGGAGTCCAGATAATCCATTCCAATCAGGACCCCTGAAGCTGAAGCACAACAACTTGTTCTACAACCTTTCACGAAAGGAGAAGGTGGGATACTGGACGGCAATTGTCCAGACAAGTGGGATCCAATGAAGGTTTCTTAAGGAGGAACAGACCGTAACAATGGGGAATTCCACCACTACCCCTGAAATGGCTCCATGTAGCAGTGAAGTAGGTGTAGCAGCAATATTTATATACTGTATTCCACAAGTCCAAGTTCAGGAATAGCATCTCAGATCTGGAAATAGCATCTCACATTTTGAAGCATGGTTCCTGAAGACCAAAAGAGATTCCCAAATGACAACTGCTTCACCCAAGACCTTGGTTAATGCCAAATCTAAAACCCAATTAGACACATCTCCAAGAGGGGAACATCACCCTCTGTGTCAGCCAGGTCTTGATGATGTATTCCAAGTCAACTTGTTCCTCCTCAATAAGTTCACAAACGAGAGACAGGGGCTTGTTGTTGATTGACCTGATGCTCATCAGCAACAGCTGAAGACCCAAGCCTCTGAGGAACTATTGTCTAGGAACTGGAATTCACCCCTCAAGTCTCATGCCAAGGCAAAATTGAACAAATCATATTATGATATACATAGTACATGAACTCAAGCATTTAATCAAAATACCTCTTTGCTGGATGGATTCAGTATACTCAAACCTATGAGAAAATAATTAGAAATGAAATGAAAACAGTATTATATTGTACTGAAACAAGCAAATCTATTTCATAAAATATCCCAGTGGATGCAAACTATTTCTGTTTAAGAGATAGATGCTACTTTTTATAGGTTCTGAGAGTAGAAAGAACAATTCAAGCAAGCTGTGTTTTGTGAATAAGTTTTAAAAAGAAAGCCTTAAGGGCAAATCATGCTTGAAAGAAACTCCTCAATTTTAGTGTCAAATTTCTTGTCTGAACTTTAGAGTGTACAATACATTTGTGTCAGATTATACAAGTTTATAGATTTGCTTAAAATTCTTTTAAGATGAAATTACTGTAAAACCAAATTAATATAGAACTGCTGGAATTCTTTTTTTTAAATTTCATTTTAAATGAATGTATTCTAGAACTCTTCTGACAGGAAAAGTTATGAGTTATGTATTAGACTACTCCTACCTACTTTTTCTTCAGCAAGTAGTACTGATTAGCATAACTGATATAGGAGGGAATATATAGTGCTTTAATATCCATCAATTTGTTTGTTTGTTTGTTTGTTTGTTTGTTTGTTTGATTGATTGATTGATTGATTATAAAGTCACCCAAATAGGTGACTGGGCAGCTTACAATACAACAGATAAAAATAAATAAAATGCATAATATAAAGCACATCAATTACTCACTATAAAATAAAATAAAGTCAAGAAACTGGTTCTGTCACACTTCCAGAGTTCTGGACCCAGGCACAAAACCTCATAAATTAAACTAGTTCTCTTTTCAAGCCATTACAGTTGTTGGTCTTTAATACACCTTACGAAATAAATTATAAAGATTTACGGTACCTTAATTGTACATGTTGAGAAATATAATTCTGTTGGGTTTCCAGTTCCTACACTGTATTTTCCTAACATTGTATAATTTTATTATATACTCTTTCTTTCATATAAAAAGATTACACCTAGCATTCTATCACCTTGTGTGTTGTCTGTGCTGACATGGGAGATGTTAAAGAAACATCTCCATTAGGAGGACCTGGTACAAAAGATGCTTTTCAGCATCTTCCAGTAACCCCTGTAACTTTAACTTTGGCAGAGGCATTCAAACTGTAGTTCAATAGTTAGGCTTTCCTTTGTCCTAAATCTAATGTGGTTTGACTGGTTTTAGCTTACCATGCTATCTAAATGGAATATCTTTCTAATAGCATGTTAATATGATTTGTAAACTACAATTTATGGCTTAGCCAGATGAGTTTACTATTACAGGTAGACCACTTAACAATCATTAGAATTTCTATCACCACTGGGTGATAGAAAGCCACATGGGCACAAAGTGTGATGTCATGAGATCATGACACTTACAAATGGCAATTCTGGCTGCTGTTAAGTGAATTCAGAGATCATTAGGAATAATGGCACATGATTGCCATTTGTGACCTCTTGCCAGCTTCCCCATTGACTTTGCTTGTTGGAAACTGCCAGAGAAGGTTGCAAATTGCAATCATATGATCATAAGACATTGGGTCAGTTATAAGTACAGGCCATTTGTCAAAATCCTGGATTATAATCACATGACCGTTAACCACATCTTCAAGGACTGGTCATAGATACTACTCACTCAGCACCATCATACATTTAAAGGAATGCTGACTGTGGTGATTTAACAAACTTTGAATTGAACTAACCATGACTCAGAATTCTATATGAATTCAGCAGTGTGATCTTCTTAATGTCATTGGTCTTTTTTCTTTTTTCCATATGCTGATTATTGGTCAGGCCAGCAATTAGAATAAGAGCTGCCTTTCATCAATTTTTACTGATTTGGAAGAATAACCATGTCTACCAGGGCCAGCAAGTTGTTCATTCTTGTGACTCACAAATGGAATAATAATAAAAGGCAATTAGTACAAGTGGTATCTAGCTAACAGTGCATTTTACTATTTTGGTAAATTCATATTTGATATAAATTCAACCATTAAGACTTAGTCAAGAATTCATGATTTCAATAACGTATCTGTCTTATGTAGGATTCTTGGATTATGTTTTCATTAACAACACTTCC
>JANHFM010004905.1:51614-64917 GCA_032468115.1 Grayia smithii | reverse complement strand
AGAATTCCTCAGCCAGCTCTGCTGGCTGGGGGATTCTGGGAGTTGAAGTCCACACATCTTCCAGTGGCCAAGGATGAGAAACACTGGTCTAAGTGCTATTGCTATAGCACTCTATTGTGAGATAGGAGAAACCTTATTAGTATTATCAACTGTAAAGAATATTCTCTGTTTAACTGGATGTACTTTTCAGACTTTTTCAGAATTTTGTGCTAAGTTTATAAAGTTCTCTGATAGTCTTTTGCATGTACCACCTTGCTCCTCTTATCCATTCAGAAATTTTAGTTTCTCAGTAGCTGGATCGGTGAGTAATGTGCAATTTCAGTGCTCCAATGTTAGGATCTGTTATTACTAAAGGAAGTAGTAAAGAGAAGTTAAAGTGTGTTAAGTGTTACATTAATAACCTTGTACTGTGTATGTAAGAAGGAAACAAGTACAATCTCCAGGACACTAAATAACAAATTCACACAATATTGCTTGCATTTACTTTTCCAAATTGTGCACCAAGATAGGTTGGTTGGTGAGGGATTGATGTGCTTTCTCATTACATGGTCATATTGATATAGCAAATCATATTCTATTTACTCACTTGCTTTTTTGCTTTCATCTATACGAATAGTGAGTAGAGAAGACTCTCTATTCACCTATATGAGTAGAGAGTAGAGAGTAGAGAAGATTGCGTATAAACTCTCCTTTTTGCAGCTTTTTTATAAGTTACTTGCATTAATGAAGTCCATGGCTGATTTAAGGAACACTGATCTTAACAGGATCTACAAAGAAGGAAGCAGGAAAATGTGACAATGAACTATAGAAATCTATGGTTGACAGTTCCAGGAACCTAGGGTTCAACACAATAGTGAAATTGAATGCAAAAACTAAAAAGAAATATAAAGAAATATTTTAAGACCCAACATTACATACCTTCTGTTCTTCATTTGCTTCAATAATCAGTTATATTGAATTTGCATTTGATCAGGAAAAGTACAACACTGAAATAATTTCACAGCCAGTGGATACCCTGAGACACTTTTTTCTGTTTCTTTTTTGAATTGTTTTATTATTGAATTTGTATTTAATGTGAATAAAAAAGGCACAGGCTCTGAAAGGCCATTTTGTTGTTGCTTTGGGACTTTGAAAAACACTTTGGTTCTTTGTAAAAGTAATTAAGATCAATGTGCTTCTTACTGCTGCATTTCTATATCTACCTTTCCTCTCAGTGATGGGCCAGATTTATTTTGAGAACTTCTTGTTCACAACTAACAGACATTTCTGCAAGAGACAAAGAAAATTACTTCCATTGTATTTATAAATCCTAGATGAATATGCTAAGTAGATGGATTGTGCCATCTACTTAGCACAATTCCTTCGTTTCAACTTTGCCAAGAGTGCTCCAGACTTCAATATATGTTATCAGTTGACGGAAAAAAATATTACAATCTACTAATTGAGTTTGTGGTTATTGAACAGTAAAATAACCAGTCCGGTTTATTTTACACTATCTGATCATTTTTTTTCCAAATGTATTTGCCTAGCTTAATGGTTTTGGAGCTTTGGACAATGGAGAATATCATAACTATTCCTGCACAACAATTAAGAATTAGGTGGCAGTTAAATTCAGCATTGTAAGTATAAAGAATATCTATGAAAAGAATCAGTAACTGTTCATTTATTCTGAGAAAAAGGTTATAGCATAAGGAAAAGGATGCCTAGTAACCCACCATTATCTCCTGATTCACTTCTGTGGGATTATCCTCTTTCTTGTTTGAGAATCATTCCAGGATTAATAACGCAGTGGAAATTTTAAAGAAGATTCTCTTCCACTTGAGGCCTACAACCCAAGATTGCAGATAGTTGGACTTCCCCAAAAACCTTGACATAGGAGGAACATTAATGGAATAGTAGATTCTTAAAGTTCTAAGAATCCAAAAGTTCACCAAGTTAGCTTCTAGATCAGTGCAGGATCTGCTAAATTAAAGCATAATTCAATAATGATTATGTTATTAACATAACATTAACTTTAACGTTGATAACATAATCATTATGGAATCATGTCTTTAATTTAGCAGATCCTACAGTTACAGAAATACAAGTGGAATGGTACCAAATTTCATTTTTGCCTGCACTCATTATTTTTGGACATATGGCTCCAGGATGGGATTCAGAGACAATGTGTGTTGTCATCATGTTCAGCTTAGAAAAAAAATTGAATTCCTCTACCTAAAGCAGTGGTTCTCAACCTGTGGGTCGGGACGACCCTTTCACAGGGGTCACCTAAGACCATCAGAAAACACATATTTCCAATGGTCTTAGGAACTGAGACACTGCTCCTCTATCCATCTCCAGGCGGGTCCGCCTACATGCAGATCCACCCACATACGAGTACCCGGTGTGATGACATCATCGCACCAACCCCATCACATACACCCTATACAAATACAGGTGTATGTGATGGGGTTGGCGCCATAATGTACTTATGTGGACCAGTCACGCATGTGTAGAGTAGCAAAATTAGTTATGAAGTAGCAACGAAAATAATTTTATGGTTGGGGTCACCTCAACATGAGGAACTATATTAAAGGGTCACGGCATTAGGAAGGTTGAGAACCACTGCTCTAGACCATTTAACCAGTGCTATCCAAAGTTATTTCTGCGGTCAGGTGGCCAGCATGACATCACATAGTGTAGAGCATATGGCAAAGCACGGACCACTGTTACTTCACACCAAAGTGGTGCCCCTTTATTTATTTGCTTTTACATGCTTTCAATTTCGAGTCACAGGAAGTCACACAGTGATAAGATTTAAACTGCTGGAGCACAAATCTTTTAAATAGTTAAAAGTTTTAAATGGTTAAAAATTTAACTATCTACATATTAAATTGCAACTATGTGAGCATTTGAAAATGGGGATGCTTCACTCTTACAAATAAGAATAACCGTAAAAGCTTAAGAAATGGAAATAAACATGAAACTACTCTGTTTTCCCTAAAATAAGACATCTCCTGATAATAAGCCCAATCGGGCTTTTGAGCGCATGCACTAAAATACCCTCCCCCCCCGAAAGTAAGCCCGCCCTGAAAATATTTCAACACATGTGCAGCCGGTCCTTGCCATTTCCTCTGGTTTCCTTCATATGCCCCAAAATAATAAGACTTCCCCGAAAATAAGGCCAAGCTCTCATTTCAGGATTCAAAAAAATATAAGGTAGGGTCTTATTTTGGGTGAAACACGGTATTAAAAGACAAGAATGAGCTATCTATCCCCTTCCCCCTAAAAATTATGGTAGAACTATTCAGAAACTGGTCATATCTGCAAAATAGAATTGAAAACGCTATGCTGAAAAAAATTAGCTGACCTGGAATAGTTGTCTACTGAGTGTTACTTGTATAACAATAATATGTATGAAAATTGTCAAATGTAAATCTTTTCTCCTACTTACCAGAAATTTCTGATATTTCACATGCACTGCAAAAACAAAAAAATCTTCCAAAATATTTTGGAACAAGTTTTTTTATTGATATTGAGTTCTTTAAATATAACAAAACAAGATGCACTCAAAGAAAAAAAGGTGAAATTTTTGAACAAAAACAGTTCTTGCAAGCCATTAAGGATGGAATGGCTCTAGCAGCTTGTGACACAGAAAACAGTTTGACAGTTAAAGAATTGATTGAACGTAAATATTGATATATCCTATAATATATATCATAATAAGTAAAATGTATCTCTAATTTTCCACAATCACTGAAAAAATAATTAAAGCTTAAAGATATGAGACAACAATCCAGAATGTATCCAAATCAACCATGAAGGGTTTATAGTAGCCAAAACTAATGATCTTGAAATGGCTTCCCAGGATCACAAATACATTATGCATGAATAATGCTTCTAAGCCATAAAGAACAAGGAAAAGCGGGGGTGGAGGGGATGGGGACATGACAAAAGACCGGAAAGATTCTTAATTAGCTATGGTAAAAATTGGAAGCTGCCAAAGGGTATATTAACAGATTCTTTCTGTCAAGGCATTCTGTGCATTAACTTTTTTTAAACTATTATTATTTTGACTGTATTAATAAAGATACATAATAATATTCAGTCAGATTTGCAGAAAGATGTTAAGTTTAATTTTATTCCATGTGCCAACTTTTATTCAGTTAGGAATTCATTAAAACATGCAATTTGATGAAGGTTACAATAATGTGTATATTAGGATATATTGTATAAAAGTACAGTATATATAGCAGGGATGAAATGCTACCGGATAGGACCAGTTCGGGAGAACTAGTAGAGGAGACTGGGGCTGGTTCACTGAACCGAAACAACCCTGCTGCCATTCACTTTCATTTTGACAATGGTGTGCATTTAAGGAGAGCAAGTGTCTTCTGAATGCAGTGCCAGTGTTCTGGAGGAGGAGGAAAGCGAAAGCCAGCGCTGCATTCAGGAGAAGACGCTTGGTCTCCTCCTTAAACACACACCGTTGCTTGCTGCAGCTGATGAAAGAGAACAGCACCGCTGCGGTGGTGCTTCGAGAGGGCAGGCTGGCCGCGGACATCCCAGAGCTACTGCACATGCACACGTTCGCTTTCTTTCTTTTCCCTCCGCGAAATGAAAGCGAACAGCGCCCTCTCCCCACATGTTTAAGAAGGGGAGCACAGCTCCAGTAATTTTCTCTACCAGAAGCCTGCAGCCGCTGCATCTTTTGGCACAAGAAGCACCTCCAGGCGCAGCGAAAAAAAGAGGCTGTGGCTGCAGGCATCTCGTGATGGGAAAATAGGGTTTTAAAATACAAAATAGAAATTTAAAAAGTTTTCCTATTGGGTTCTGTGGGTGTGGCTTGGTGGGGTGGGGGTCATGTGATTTTGTGGACAGGGCTGTGAGGGACATCAACTTGGTCAGGCCCACTCATTCACTGGAAACCTCCCCCCACCAAGCCACGCCCACAGAACCAGTAGGGAAATTTTTTAGATTTCACCCCTGATATATAGTCCTATATGCAGCAATCATCTGAGCTTGGAAAACATTACTTTTTTCAAGTTTGCAATAAAATAACTTGTTCTAGCATAAGGTTACTACTCTTAATGGAATGTGGGTTTGAGCTTTTGGGATAATTTTTTTTAAAAAAAGAATAGCAATTATTTTTTCAGAAATTATGTATTCAGTTTTTAAACAATTGATTGGAGTATTTATTCATTATAGCTTATCAACATTTATTTATTATTTTATAAAAAGTATTGGCAGCCCATCTTACCATAGGGTAACTCTGGATGACTTACAGGCATAAAATATGTCTATACATATGCAATTAAAACGTGAATAAATTAAAATCAAATATTAAAATCTAAGGACACATTGGGGAGGATGAGGGTGGAATGGGGGGAGGTGGTATCTGTTATTACTTGATCACATCAGGGAGCAAGATATTCCAGAGGGCAGGAGCCACAGCAGAGAAGGCCCTCCACTTGGACCATGCCAGCCGGAATAATCAGGTTGACAGGATCCACAGTATGCCTTCTCTGCTGACACAAGTGATAAATTACTTTAAATACGTATAACCATTATTTAGCCTTAATTTTAGGGGAACAGTTCATTTATAAGCTATAACTGAAATAAGCATTTACATAATATTTAGTGTACTTTGTTTTCTTTAAAATTGTTAGTTAATTGGTAATACTATTCAAAGTAGTGCTGACCCAAAAAGAAAGGTAAAGAATGATGTAAATGCTATTAAAATGTATTATTCACAAATAAAATGAATATAATCATAAATATAGCCACATGTGTGCTTCATTGGTAAACCTTAAGTATTTTTATTGTCTATGGCTTTAAGGAATATGCACAATGATAGAAGGGAAAAAATAAAATCTGAGTTATTCAGAGGATGCATATTTTTGTATATAAGTGCAGGCTTTAAAAGCAACTGCTTATTTATATATAAAATTCACATCTGAAAAATGATTTTATTAACATTTATTTTCTCACATATTTCAGATTCGTGATTCAATTTGCAATTATGAGGCCTTTATGAACATTGTTAAAGTAAGTGATAAAGTAGGAGAGTTGGAAGCAGTAAGAGAGAAAGCCACGGAAGAACTGCAGTATCTTCGTTCCTTGGATACAGCTGGAGATGGTTGGTACTGTTAGGTTTATAATTATTATATAACCATAAGATGCTGTCTATTTTTTCTTCACATAGCATTCTCCTAGAAGTTAGAAGGTTATAATCTTTCTTAAAGGACAAATTTTCCACTTAAGAATAAGATAATTTGAGAATTTTGGGGAAAAGCCAGAATTTAAAGTGTAGAATGAAGATGCAAGTACCCTGTCAGTTTTTAATTATGCCTCATATAAGCATACCAAGCATACCTTACTTACCAAGAAGTAAGCTTCTTGGATGGCTATATAAATTTCCATAACTGACTATTTTGGAATAATAAGAAACTTTCCTCTCTTGAATAACAAGCTATTTATGATTTTATTCCGTTTTTGTTCTGGAAAATCAAATCTGCATATAAGCTTGCCAAGGTGAGATATTATGTAGTTTTAAGCCATGTCCAGTACGCATAAAAGTTCCCTTGAAAAAGCTTACTTATTCCAGTAGACATTGTAAAGGGAAGACAATTTTGTATGTAATTGTATGATGTGGAAATGCTTGCTCTTGCAAATTATAGAATATAGTCTAGATTCCTAGGATGGGCAGCTTTCCCAGAGGGCAAAGTGGCTGAAGAACTTGAAAAGTTTGAAGAGAATTAAAATGATTCCTCCCTCATTATTCTCATAGTCTATCACTAGCTATGCAAATAGTTGCTTTAGTCCAGCAAGTTTCTGTCTATAGGTGTGAAAAACAAAAGGAAACTACTCTTAAATAATTCCAAATGCCACTCTTGGTTCTTGGCACCTAAAACAAATTTAATTTATGCATTTGTAAGAGCTGAACGTTGCTTTGAAAGACAATTTTATTTTAAAATGAATTTTCCATCATAATTAATTTTGTGCTGAATAATGAGGTAAGTTTTCAAAAATTGTACTTAGAAAAATCAATTTATATCCCTAATGTAGCTTATGATTTTAAAATGTATCTCATTTAGAATGGCTACTAGCTTTTAAAATATTTTCTCATAGAAAAATATAATATATTCTACTAAAGTAGGTCACAAAACCCAAATTTTCATTGCCAGCACATATTAACTTAGTTAATAGTTCTGTGCTTATCAATAACAGCATTGATTCCATTTTGAAAAAAAAATGCATACATTTTTCTTCAGGGACTTTTGATTGTCTTCTCTTTCTATGTAGCCTTAAGCAATAAATTTCCAATTCATGAAGAATTTAAATAGATGTGTTTTATCTTTTTAAATCTTACTTGATTTTCTTTTCAGATATTAACCATATAAAAAATCAGATAAATAGCTTACTCTTTGTTAAGAAAGTATGTGATTCAAGAATACTGAGGCTACAGTCAGGAAAAGTAAGTGTTTCATGTATTGCAATTATACATAAGCTTCTGAGTCAACTATGAGACTTGATTTTCTAAATCAAATAATAGAGCTCAGTGTTATCAGAATCTTTTGCATTGTTTTTAATAGTTAATGTCAGTAGCTTGAATTTGTCAGGTTAGGTTCTCATATCACATCAGTCTAAAAAAAAGATATTAGTTTTTCTATATATCTGATTGCTACTGAACTAAGATCCTAGCTCACAATAATCTATTACCAATTCATTATCAAGCAAACTTTTAAATTGTACGTGTAAGTTAAAGTTAAATAGTTAATTTTATTCATGAATATCTGTACCTAAAATCTTATGAGAAGACAACTTCCCTGATTTTGATATGTAGCCAAAATAAGCCATGTTGTATAAATATTGCATAGCCATGTCTATTAATGTATTATACCTTTATTCAGGAAATAGATACTGTGAAACTGGCTGCAAATTTTGGAAAACTTTGCACAGTCCCTCTGGACAACATTCTAGTAAACAATGTTGCACTACAGTTTTTTATGGGTAAGAAAACAGTAGATGGAAATGCATATATATTGCATGATATATATATTGCATGTAATAGGATGCTTTTATGTGGATATAAAAATGAATTAAAAAAAGTGAGGACTTTTTTGATCGCATATATTTTTTGATTCGCCAAATTGATTTAATGAAAAGATGGCTGTTTTTCTTTCTCAAATATCCACAGTTAAGTAAGCTCTAGGCCAGGGCTATCAAACCCGCTTGCATCGCAGGCTGTATCATGACGTATCACGATGTTTTTTGCGTTTGCAGAGCCGAGATGGGTGTGGCCTGCGCAGGCTGTGTTCAGCCCAGTTCAACCAGTTTGATATGCCTGCTGTAGGCCATAGAAATGTAAACAAATTCTGTCATTAACTCTATTTAGAGTAAATTTAATATTTTATGCCAATTGGATTAATCTTAGATAGTATCAGCTTTCCTCCATTAAAAATATCAAGAAAAATCAAATAACCTATTGAGATTTGCATTTAAGTTCTATAGTGATTACTGTTTAAAAAAGATCTTCTATTTTGAACATTCACGTCAATGAATCTGAATATGCATGAAATCTTTAAAACACTTCATTTTCAATTCAGAAAAAAATGCTTCATTCACAGTATTCTGTGGAAGCATTCTTGGGTTGGTTGCATTATCTCAATACAAAAATTTGAATAGCTTGAATGTTTCATGTTTTATCAGGCCACATCTTAAAATCCTACTTTGTAGCTTTTGAAAGCAGTGAAAATTCAGAAAAAACTGTATGCTCTCTTGCTCACCACCCAAGGATCACAAGAATAACTAATCTGGCAAATGTGTCACTTTTCTTTCAATTATTTTCTCCAGAAAAAGCTGCCTGAAGATTAGGTAGTCAGGAAGAAAATAAAACCCAGTCAATCCACTGGCACAATTGGGATTTCTTTTAATAATGTTTCAAAGTTCTGTGCTTGCTTAAGCTTTGTGGACACACCACTGCATTACTTACTTACTAGATTCACCCAGCAGTTTTAGTAAAGCAAGAAGATATTTAAGACATATTTTGGCTACCATAATTTTAGAAATTACTTTTGGTTTATTGGAATGAGAACATGTAGCCATGTAACATTCCCATTAATGTTGTTTCATTAGCTACCAGTTTCCAAGTACAACACAGGTAATTCTTGAAGTACGACAGTCTGTTCAACGAACGTTTAAAGTTACAACGCATACCCCAAATGCTAAATATAAATTGTTTCAAAGTTACAAATTATACAGACACACACACCCTGATCACTCACCCTTACAACTGACTTCAGAAACACTGCAGCACACCACTCACCTATTTCCCTCCATCTTGCCCGCCCAGGTCCTTAGAGAACCCAGTATATTGCTTTGCCAATATACTGGGTTCTATGCATTCCTTCCCACCCCCACTCCCCTATCACCATTCGCTTACTTACTTTTGGATGAGCTCAGGAAGTCAGCGGAGAGAAGGCCATTCCCTCGCTGGGCCAAGTGGCATAATAATAAGAAGAAATCCAGTCTCTTTTGTTTCCATGGGAATCCTTTCCCCCCAGACAGCATAAACCGCTGTGATATCTTCTTAGCACTGTCAGCATAAGACTAGTGCCGGTGGAGCTGAGAAGAAATCGAAGTAGTAGGATTGGAACGGAAACAAAACATCAAATTTCTTCTTCTTGATTATGCCATGTGGTTCAGTGAGGGAGGGCCTTCTCTATGATGATTTCCTGAGCTCATCAACATGTAAGTAAGTGAATGGTGATGGGATAGGGTATAAGAAGGCTAGGTAGGGCTTTGGGTAAACCAAAGGGCAGGAGGCAGAGCATGGGATATCTTAGAGGATGGGAGGAGGCCTCCTGGGAGTGCCTGTGCCTGCACTAGGCCTCCCTCGTTTTCTCCCATCTCTGAGTTGCCCCATGCTCTACCTACTATAACAGCCCCTATATTCATTTAAGAAATGCATTGGGGAAAGCAGGAATAAGGAGGTTGTTAGTTAGGTGCTTCATTTAACGTAGTCCCCGACTTCCGACAATGGGCAGGCTCTATTTTGTAGGTTGAGGACTACCCATATAAGTGCTAGTTATAATAACTTGTGTCGCTTAGGAACTGGGTATTTGAATTTCCAGATAGACTCTAACCAGTTCAAATGAATAGAAAATGCCTGCTGAAAGATGTCTGCTATCAGACCTGGCACTGGAGGAATCATAGACAAAGTTCTATGAAGTTCCTCTCTTTTGCTAGAACCTGTCCCCAAAAGCAATGATATTTCTTATGAATTTGCAAATGTTCATTAATACCTGATTATTTCATAACTTCTTTGGAGTGATTTCAACACTTAACTGTTTTATCTAAAGTTGTTACATTTTATGTAATATTTTAAAGATATTTTTGTGTTGGTTTATTGTAGATTTCTTTTGTTGATCTAACTGTACACTTCTTACAATGTGCAGATTGAAACATTGTATAAACATATAGCAAAAGACACAATACTAACAGAAGCATCCCCAACTGGTCTGCATTTAGAACCTAAAAATATGTAGCAGTACATATTTTACATAGCAGTAGAGAAAATCAATCATGTGCAAAAGATGACTTTTTAACACTTCAAGGGCGAAGTAACATAATATATCATAGTAGCACAGATAGAATGCAGTATTGCAAACTAACTGTGCCCACTTCTGGGAATTTGATCCTGACTGGTCAAGATTGACTCAGTCGTCCATCCTTCCGAGGCCGGTAAAATGAGGACTCAGATTGTAGAGGGCAATCTGTAAAGCATTGTGGAGCATATGTAAGTGCTTTTTAATAGTGCATCCCTGTTAGAAAACATTGCTTCAGAAAATCAGTGTGAATGCAATTGGCATTTTAAAGAAAAAGTTCTATCAATTAGAAGATGTTTTAAATATAACATAATGATTGAATCATTTGTTTAATTACTTGATTTGATTTGTATAACTGCCCATCTCATTTTTATGACTCTGGGCAACTCATATAATCAAAACAACCACACCAGTGGTGAAATCTAAAATGTGTTACTACCGGTTCTGTGGGTGTGGCTTGGTGGAGGTAGGGTAATATGACTGGGTGTGCGTGGCCAACTTTAAAAAAAAACTTTTTTAAAGCATTTATTTACAGCCTATTCAGCAGAATAGACTGCAAAATGCTTTTAAAAGGTTAGAAGAAAAGGCTCTGACAATCACAGCTGAGCTGCCTGATTGTCAGAGCTTTTTTGTTTTTACCTTTTTTTTACAACCTATTTGGCAGAATAGGCTATAATTAATGCTTTTAAAAGGTAAAAGAAAAGGCTCTGACAATCACAGCTGAGTTGCCTGATTATCAGAGACTTTTTTTTTACTTTTAAAAGCATTTTTACAGCCTTTTCTGTCAAATAGGCTGTAAAAAAATGCTTTTAAAAAGAAAGTCTCCGAGGATCGCGGAGCTCAGCGGCAAATCACAGCTGAGTCCCGTGATCCTCGGAGCCTTTCTTTTTTACTTTTTTTTTAAATAAAAAGTTTTACAAATTTTATATAACAAACCCCACCCTCTCCCTAACCCTTCCTCCACCCCCCGCTTCCCAGAGCAAAATACAGGGTATATGAATTGACAATCATAAGCTAACATCTGCTACCTATCTATAAACACATTTACCCCTCTTTACACTTTAACTCCCTTTTTTTTTCTTAACTAAATTTTTACACATCTCTTAAATGTCATCCTTCATTCATAAGCTATTTGATACTCTCTAGTCCCATATTTAATTTGGATATAATCAATCCATTTTTTCCAGTCCAATATATTTCTTTCTTGTGTTTGATCTTTTAAATATGCTGATATCTTCACCATTTCCGCCAAGTTCGCTACTTTTAATATCCGTTCTTCTATTGTAGGTAAATCTTCCTTCTTCCAATATTGCGCCACCAAAAGTCTTGCTGCGGTTATTAGATTTAGAATCAATTTAGTCTCTATAACAGTACAGTCTGTGGTAATACCTAACAAAAACAATTATGGAGTAAAACTTATCTTCTTCTTTAAAATCTTTTGAATATTCCACCATATTTTTATCCAAAAATATTATACTTTTCTTTCTCGTGTGGGCTGCAAGATTTACTTCTACTGGGTTTGCCGAGAAACGGGATCGTTTGCCTGGTTCAAACACCTCCTTTCCTCCTTGGAGCAAGAGATGGAGGGATCTAGTAGAGCAGATTTCCTGAGCTATCATCTCTACCTCACGGGCTGGAACAGAAGCATGGTGAGTTGGAGGGCTAATCTGTGTGGGACCTGTCTTATTCTGGAGCTTCTTGACTTATCAGTTGGCACTTTCAAGGAAGTCATTTGCATTTCACAGTCTCCTGTCCGAGCCAAAAACCCAGAACAAAAGGCATTGTTCGAAGTTAGTTTGTTCAGTTGGTTTACCGGACAGGTCAGGGGTTGTTTTCACAGCTCAGAGTGTTATAAAACCATCTTAAAGATGAAATAAAGTTGGAGGTGAAAAGGCACATATTTGACTTCTAAAAGGAATCAAGCCAAGATTTCTGAGAAAGGGACTTCATACATGGGGCTTTAACCACTTAGAAGGCCTATCCTCCAATGGTCTCTGGGTTCACCTTTGAAGGAGCTTCCAAGATGTTCTTGGAAATAACCTTCAGAAAGGGGTGGTATATTAATAAAAGACGGTAATCCTTGACTTACAGCCACAGAGACCAGCATTTTCATTGCTAAGCATGATAGCTGTTAAGTAAGCCATGTCCAATTTTTCAACCTTATTTGCCATGGTTGTTATTTGAATGCAGCTTCCTCTTGATTGACTTCCCTGGTTATAAAGTCAGCCGTTTTCTTTTATAAACCAGGATTTGTGTAGCTTATTGAACACAGAGAGCTGGTTGTTTATTTAGCAAACCACAAGGAAACAAATGACATGGTTGGTTTGCTTGGCCTAAGAGTGTTTGTATGAAGAGGTTCATCATTAGGTTATTCCCATGAATGGTGGAGAACACCCTGAGCCACTCCAAGAACTGGAAGATGTGTTTTAACAAGCCGTTGATTGTTGGGAGTCGCTGTGAAATTTTTGACTTTGACCACCTTTCTTTGTTGGGAAACTAGGTTGGCCATGCAGCTCTCCATTTTCAGAAGTCCACCGACATGGTGACAGGCCTGAGGCAAAAAACCTCTTTTGGGAGACCCATGTGGAATAATGAATTTTCAGCAGTGGCGGCTGCGCACCCCAGGTAAGACATAGCCCAGGGGTCTGCAACCTTAAACACTCAAAGAGCCATTTGGACCCATTTCCCACAGAAAAGAAAACACCGGGAGCCAC
>JANHFM010004905.1:24297-38611 GCA_032468115.1 Grayia smithii | reverse complement strand
GGTAAAAAGAGTACCCAAATTGTTTGGGGCAATATGCTGCTATTATAAACCCGTTAGAGGACTGTAAAGTACTATGAATTGGTATATAAGTCTAAGTGCTATTGTTATTTCTGAATTGCCAAAATTTCTAACTGTTCATTGAATCCCAGTCATGATTAGAGATTTTTCTGCCATTATTTTGCCCCAACAATAGCAAGAAATGTATAAAGTTAATGATAGTGGATCCCCCCCCACTCCATGCCAACTGCAGTTTGGATGAATTGAAAAATTAGGGATAATAAGACTAACAAGAATTTTTAACTTTATTTATTTATAAAATTTCTACGTAACTGCTTAGTGACTCTAAGCAGTTTATAACACCATAATGGTGCTAAATAATACCTCCAGCTGCTGGGAATGTAATTGGAAGAATGCCATTGTGTTCATGTTCCATTTGTAGGTTTGCCATTAGCTTTTAGACTATTTGTAGGCCAATAGTCCTGGACAAGAAAGACCTTTGATCTGATCCAATGAGTTTCTTACATTCTTTCAATGACATGTCAGTGGGCTCAGAAAGTAATATCAACTGAATTCTTGCAAATGTAAATAATTTATTTTTAATTGCAAGATAATGTCAGCAGAAAATGTATTATAACAACAGATGCTTGGCAGCACAACTACCACCAAAACAAGCAAAAATGAAAATATCACTGTTTCAACACATCTTTTTCTTTCATTTCTATATAAACCTTTTGTCTTTTAAACAAACAGTCATAGTTATCTTGAACAATTACTTAAGCACAGTGTTCCTGTGAATAAATCTACCCTGTTTTTGGACTCCATATTCTGTTTTTTTGAAATGTGTGGTGTTTTTAAATGTCAAGGACAGATCTACAGTACCAAAGAGAGGCCATCAGGAATGCCATGAATATTTCTCCATTCAACTCTGTCAATGCATCTGAAAATCTGACAGGCAACACCTCCTACTCTGTCACTCTTCTTCCCGGTGAAATTTTGTCTGAAATCCTCTATTTTGACATACATGTAGCTCCTCTGCAAAATTATGATGGGCTAGAAGAAAGAATAATAATAAACACATTGCACGAGTGGATTTTTAAACAGTATTATTAAAAAAAGAAGAAGAAAGAATCCCATTTGAAACTGAATCTCCAGAGGGAAAAGCTTAGTGTACTGACATCTTACTTGGTTGAATGAGATTTCCCAGAGAGTTGTAGTGAGGCAAAGCCCATTCTGTCCTGTGTGCTGGTCATTACTGAATGGTCATCATCAATCTTGTCAGGTGGTAGACTGGTTTTGCTTCAGTAAAATAACATGAAGATCAGGGACTGATGAAACAAATGGATAATATTTTTATAGCTGATAAAGTGTTTAGGATTGTGTGTCTGTGTCTGAACTTAAGTTGGAAGAGACCTTGTAGTCCAACTCTCTGCTCAAGCAGAAGACCCTATACCATTTCAAACAAGTGGCTGTCCAGTCTCTTCTTAAAAACCTTCAGTGATGGAGCACCCACAGCTTCTGAAGGCAAGGCATTCCACTGGTTTGTTGTTCTCACTGTTAGGATATTTCTTCTTATTTTTGGGTTGCTTCTCTCCTTGATTAGTTCCCATCTATTGTTTCTTGTCTTGTCTTCTGGTGCTTTGGAAAATAGGTTGACCCCTTTTCTTTATGGCAGCCTCTCAAATACTGGAACACTGCTATCGAATTGCCCCTAGTCCTTCTTTTCACTACTCTAGACATACCTGTGTCTGCGGTTATGTGAGTGAAGTAAATCTCCTTGCCATTCCACAAGAAATGCATCAAAAGAGAGTTTATTCAAGCATAATAAAAACACACTTTTTGGAAACTTGGTTTTCATTCTTTCCTGGAGTAAACAGGGACACTCATTAATTCACACCACCTACTCACTATCAATCTATTTGGGAGGATTTAGCAATTCCATTATTCTTGATGTGAAAAATAAATGGAAAGTAGGTGTTTAGAAAGTGTTTGTTATATTGGTATATATTTGTTGTTTTTTCTATTGGTATGTTGTTCCTTATTTGTTAGCTTGTTGTTATGATTTTGTGTTGAGAACTATCTTTAGCTACTTTGCAAGAGGTCCTGCATGGTGAAATTTGATTAGCACTTGAAATTAACAAAACAATATTTTAAAAAGAAATCTCATGTACATTTATGATGGATATAAGCCTATCTCCAAGGTGTATTAGTCATTCACAAAAGTATGTCACACCATAATACTGGTCATCAATGTATGTGGTGTATAGGCTGATGTTTGATATAACATATAACCTAGTAAATTGAATGTTGGACTTACCTGAACCTTCGTTCTCAGTGCACTGCGTGAGAGTCCAAGCAATGGGTTATACTCCTATCCGATTGGCCAGAGACTGAGTAAATTAGTTTAAACATGCCTCCTCCTTCCCCTGTGCTCCAGTTTATCAACGAAGTCCTGGATCTTGAGAAGATGGAAATCTGGAAGGAAAAACACACACACCATCCCGGACCCTGGACTGGTCACATAATAGGGAGGGGTTGGACTCTCATGCAGCACACCGAGAACAAACGTTCAGGTAAGTCCAACGTTCATTCTCCAGTGCGCTACTTAGAGGTCCAAGCAATGGGATATACCCAAGCTAATTACCCCTAGGGCGGGGAGTCATGCAGGCCAGGGTCCCCTCCACTGGAAGGACCTGTTGTAGCACCCTGTGGCCGAATGCCGTCTCCGCCGATGCAAATTTGCAACCCTGCAGATACTAATAAAGGGGGAAGGAGAGGTCCAGCTGGCAGTTCTGCAGATGTTTAGGATGGAGGCTTGGGTGGCCCAAGCCACCGAGGTGGCCACGCTCCTTGTAGAGTGGACCGTGATGTGGTTAGGCTTTGGTTTGGAGTGAAGCTCATGGCCAAGGAGATGCAGGCTTTGAGCTAATGAATGCCACCTCCATTCACTGCAGTGATGAGGATTGGTATAAAAATCTGGAAGAAAGACCTCCTGGGATCTATGGACCCAGCTATTGCCCTTGGCAAGAAGGTGGGGTCCAGGCTTAAACGACTCGAGCCGAATGGAAGCTGCAGAGATCCCAGTTAATGGAGAGACCTGCCATCTCAGTTATTCTCCTTACTGAGATTAGTGCAGGGGTGAAATCTAATTTTTGTTGCCACTGGTTCTATGGGCGTGGCTTGATGGGCGTGGCTTGTAAGTGGTCATGTGACTGGGTGGCGTGGCCAACTTTTTTTTACTTTTTAAAGCATTAAAAAATGCTTTAAAAAGTAAAAAAAAAGGTTCTGATCAGCACCTGACCAGTCTGACCCCCCTCGCCAAGCCAGACCCAACGCCTCCTAGCCCTGAAGATTGCCCACCTTTCCACCTTGGCCACCCAGTCCGGGAGATGAGGGTGGGGGAGAAACAAATTGCTTGGCTGCTCACTCACCCCGAGCTTCCTGCTGCAGATTTTCACGCCTTGTTTCATGTGCATGGGATCATCGCCCTCTTCTTCTTCTTTCCAAGTGGAAAAATGCCAGGAGCAAATGGAAAAAGAAGCGCTTCTGGCATTTCTCATTTGGAGAAAGCTTTTGTACCTGTGAAGGCAAGTCCGGATTCCTGTGCTGCTTGCTAAAAACCTCACCAGTACCACTGTGCACGTGGCTTGGTGTATCTGTGTGTCTGTGGACATCGGGCATGGGCTGCTGCAAAAGACTAGGAGCAAACACACACACACACACACACGCACACACAGAGGCTTTAAAAGATCTTTAGAGTGACTCGGGGCTCCTTCTAGTTGGCCTCCAAGTTTATGCAGCAAGGAAAAGGAAGGCTGCATACCCGCGCTCTCCCAAGTTCCATGCCATGCTCTGCATTTCCCTACCTCAGCCCCAGATAATGTGTGCTAGGCTGATCCTGTATTCTGGGCGGAGGAATGGTGGGGGCGGCAGCAGGAGAGAGGAAGAAGTGGCTATGAGCCTAGGTGAGGGAGGGAGAAAAAAGTGTAAATATGTAATGCATATTGACTTTTGATATTCATAATAGCCAACCAATGCTTTTTAGTAAGATATAGATGTGGATTTCATTACCAGTCTTGGTGGAATTCTTTACTAATGGCAAGAAACCTACTGTCAGTTTTGGCACATAATGAAGTAGGCCACAAGTCCATCCAAAGCCCACTTTTACCAATGATTTTCATGCTAGAATCTCTAATCCGGAGTTTAACTTTGGAGTCAACATATCGTTGTCTATGGGTGATATTTACTGATATTTACTTAGGAATATGAAGAAGTATCTGAGAGAAATAAGGCTATTACATGTGGAATGTTGCAGATAATTGTTCTTGTATAATTATATTCCCTATTCCTATGAAATTCTACTCAGTCCCATTTTGGTCTTGCCAATTGGTATGATTCTACTTTATATTTCATGAAGAGATCCATACATCAAACATTGTGAGAGACTTAATACACTTGTTAGCAGAAAATAATTCCCTGGCTTTTACTCTTTAGCTGCATGTATAACACTGCTATTTTTAATTATTCTGGTGACAGTAGAAAGTTCTGAAAGATTTTTCTCAAAATTGAAAATTACTTAAGGGGCACAATGTCTCAAGAAGAACTGCTTGGACTTGTCACACTAAATATAAAAATGAGATAGAAGCCATAACTTTAACCAAAACTTATCTTTCAATCAAGACCAGGCTTTTTTATTTCTAACTATAAAATATATAACATTGAAAGTATACAGTACGTAATGGTTATAGCTACTAATTATTTACTGAGGATGATACTTAGTGCTCATCCATCCTTCCCTTTCCTGTTTGAGACTGTCTCTGTGATATGTTTTGTACCGCAAGCTCACTGTTTCTAGGGCTCTCCTTTCAAGACACAATGAATACAATAAACTTACACGAAACTGTCCTTATGTATGATTTGAAGAGCAAAATTTCTAATGTTTATAAAGTTATGTAAGACAATTAGGTAGAGTGTTTGTCTGCACAGCTAGCATCTCTCTCATTTATCATATCTTTATCTATCTATCTATCTATCTATCTATCTATCTATCTATCTATCTATCATCTGTCTGTCTCTGTCTGTCTGTCTGTCACCTCTATCATCTCTATCCATCATCTATCTATCTATCTATCTATCTATCTATCTATCTATCTATCTATCTATCTATCTAACTAACTATCTATCTATCATCTGTCTGTCTATCTATCTATCTATCTATCTATCTATCTATCTATCTATCTATCATCTATCTATCTGTTGTGGCCCGCCAGCTGCCAGTGGAGCTAGAGGCAGGCTCGGATGATAAGGAGGTTGGGGAGGAACTTGGACCAGTCCTGGAGTCTGGAGAAGGCTCTGATGGATGCTCTGTGTTGGAAGCAGAGATAGAGCCAGGGCTGTCCAACATTTCCCAGCTACCTTCGGAGTTGGAGATAAGTGGGGAGGATGAACAGCTGGGGCCTGTTCCAGATGCGTGCATGCACAGAGCTGTTAAGAGAGGAGAACAACTGAGGACAATGAGCTGACTTGGGAAGAAAGGCACACGTAGATGCTGAATGGCCCCTCCCTGGCTGGGGAATAAATAGGAGGAAAGGGGAGGGGTGGTTGCAGGAAACAACTGTTTGGATTTCTTTTGGCAGTTTTGCTTATTGAGGTTCGTGCCTCAGAGACTGCTTGCCAGAGCTTAATTTACACCTTTGGGACTGGAAGCTCCTGGCCTGGCAAGTATCCCTAGGGAAGTGATAAGGTCTGTTACTGCGATTAACCCTTTGAAGGATTATTGCCTGGACTTTTCAGTGTGTGAATGCCAGTAATTCACAGGAGCTAAATAAAGAGGGGTTTTCCTGCACAAGGAGTCTGTTTCTTGGTTCTGCTAAGGCTGGGTCAGAAAACTATCATCATGGAAAGAAATGTAAACCTATGCTTATCCAACAAAACCAATTTCTTATAAAATGCAAAATGGCAGAAATGACACTGCTTATCAGTTACATCTTCCTTCAAACTAAAAATGAACAACTTGGTATGTATGATAGTGGTTAGGAACAAATAACTAGGGATAGCTGCTGAATATTCAGTAGAAAGCTGTAGTTGTTGGAAGACACAGCCAATTCTGGAATTAGATACAACTGATTCTGCTATGGTATTTTGTCCTGTGACAGAGATTAAGGAATTCATGGTTTTATACATGTAATTCTAAGAATTTTCAAAAGTGAATTGATTATAATTTTAAAATATCATCATGAATTGTGGCTTTTAATACATGTAATACATTCTAACATGCTTTAGAACTGATTTCAACAAGGTGGAATGAAAAAATACAAATAAATATTGACAGAGGCTGTCATGTAAGCAAATGTGGGCATTTTGTAGGTTTTGTTGTTGTTAGTTGCGATGTCGTGTCCGACCCCATGGACAACGTTCCTCCAGGCCTTCCTGTCCTTTACCATCCTCTGGAGTCCATTTAAACTCACACCTACTCCTTCAGTGACTCCATCCAGCCACCTCATTCTCTGTCATCCCGTTCTTCTTTTGCCCTCAATCTTTCCTAGCATTAAGTTCTTTTCCAGTGAGTCCTTCCTTCTCATTAGGTGGCCAAAATATTTGAGTTTCATCTTCAGGATCTGGCCCTCTAAAGAGGAGTCAGGGTTGATCTCCTCTAGGACTGACCGGTTTGTTCGTCTTGCAGTCCAAGGGACTCGCAGGAGTCTTCTCCAGCACCATAGGTCAAAGGCTTCAATGGTCCAACTTTCACAGCCATATATTGCAACTGGGAAAACTATAGCCAACAAAATACACACTTTTGTTGGTAGGGTAATGTCTCTGCTTTTTAGTAAGCTGTCTAGATTTGCCATAGCTTTCCTCCTCAGGAGCAAGCGTCTTTTAATTTCTTGGCTGCAGTCCCCATCTGCGGTGATCTTGGAGCCCATTGAAATCAAATATGTCACTACCTCCATTTCTTCTCTATATGTTTGCCAATATTTATGACTTTTTGTTGATTTCTAGACTGAAATGTAGAATAATAATGCAAATATTTATTGCATTATTTACATCTAAATGCACCTTTATATGACAAAGTGCTTTATGTTTTAGATTACCTATTTTGCATAATATTAAGCTTTAATTTCATTAAGGTATATGAATTGATGCTGCAAGACGAAAGATTCTATCCTTCATTCAAACAGCATGCACTTTATGTACGAATGCTTGCTGAGCTAGATATGCTAAAGGATCCTAGTTTCAGAGGATCAGATGATGGTGAAGGGGGTAAGTTGTCCATATCAGATAGGCTTATACCTGTAAGTATAAATAAGTAGGAAGTAAGTAAGTTATTTTTCCTCATTAGTTTTTGTTTTTTGTTTTTTTGCAAAGAGGCTTATGTAGATGCACTAAAAATAAATTGGGAAAATTTTGCACACCTCTACATATAAGAATTGGGAATATTCAATTTTTTTGGCATAATTTGACTGCTTTGTTGCTGTTCTATTGCAAATTTCCACAGTAACAGGTAATGTGCATGGTTTGATTCTGAAAAAGTGCTTCATATCCCACAGCTGTGATTTTGCTAGTTGTTAAAGGAATATGACTATTTTCATAGTTCTACAAGAACCTGAAAAAACATGTTTCTTCTTTAAGAATAACTTTTAGGAGTAAAATTAAATATGGCCTTTTTTTAAGCTTATGAGAAACTCTTAATGTATAACACTCTTGTCTCTTTAATCCTTACATTAAATATACTTCTAGTATTATAAACAAACTATATGCTTGGCTACCTCCTAGTGGCCTATGTTGACAATAGCATAAATTTTCATTTAAATTTTAGCAGTCAGAAGAGCTAAGATTCCCTGCTAGTAATTAATTTAATTTATTTCAACTTCTTTAAAATAATAGATGGAAATAGATGGAAAGAAATTTTACTATTTCTTTTTAAATTTTATAATTATTGTGACTTCAGAGTTGTAATACCTTGACTTTTTCTTTCTTTATATAATGATCTTAAGTTGTAGTAATGTTTAGTTCCTAGTATGTTAAATAGTAAGATTATCCATAATAGAGAAATTTATATTTTTAAACACAACAGGGAAAAATCATCGTATCTTTAAAAACAGGAGAAAAAATGTGATTAAAAGCAATATCATAAGTGAGGTATATCTAAGTAGTGTCCTAAAATTCACCTCTCAGTTCAAGGTTTCCATTTCTTATCACTCTCATTACTTAATACACAGTAAAATAAATGTATTTAAAGTGAAAAATACCTAGTGATTAACTAGTTAATATTTTAATGTATTAACCAGTTCATCACTATCATTTTTTATACTGACACCAAATATTTTATGTGTGTACATAGTTCTAAATTCATGCTCCAATGTGTATTTCTATTGTATGGCTTATTTTAAAAAATGTTCTCTTTACACAGAATCATTTAATGGATCTCCTACAGGCAGCATTAATTTGGTAGGTGTGTTTTTCAACATTATAGAAGTTCAAAATATTACTTGTTTATTTAAGACAAGGGCAACCAGTGAAACAAAAATGAGAAAAAAATATAGAAAACTTTTCTATAAAGAAAATTTTATGATTTTTAAAAGATTGATGCTGTTGATGCTCGTTTAAATAAGTGAGAAAAGGGGCCAAGTTTGATTTGATCTGTTTGGTCATCCTGATGATCATATACCAGAAAGAGCATCAGTAAAAGAATTACTTTTCAATTATCTATTCTGTGTTGCTTTTTCAAAAATCTCCTAAGTCTTAAACAGGTAAAGCACTTTTGCAGGTTCTCTGTTCACACAAAAAAGTGGCATATAATATATTTTAATTAGAACTTCAAGCTTTAATATTTTTCATGATGACATTGATAAAGTAAATGGTGAGCAAATAAAAGTTAAGAATATAGACTATTTTATTTTATAAGTAAAGTAGCTAGTTACAAGAAAAATGTGCAGTTAAAAAGCAATAGAACTAAGCATACATAGCAATATTTTAAAATCTAACAGTATCAGAAAAATAAAAAGCATTAGTAAAAAAAGATAAAACTCACAACAACTTCAACAAATTCTCAGAAATCCTGGGACAATAAAAATGTCTTTGTTTAACATCAGAAAATAGAAATGCTAGTACTGGGTATACCTAATTTGAAAGACATTACAAAGTTAGAAGACTGCATTGAAAAAAATACCTTGTCATTTGTGCAATAATATTTCTGGAATATAAATAATAACTGGCTTTCCTTTCACCCACTAGTCATTGGATGATCTTTCAAATGTGTCTGCTGATGAGTTGATACAGCTACATGCATGTATTTCAGATACTGGTGAGTTTAGTATTGGTATTTGTATTTTTATGAGAAGATAAAGTAACTAACTGATTAACCTTTTAATAAACTATTTGTTTAATATAATTTACATTACATTACATTATCATCATTTGTTTTCTTGGTGTTATGCAGAAAATCCAAGAAGAAAGACATTAACTAATAAAAATCTTACGTGTATATTTACGATTAATTTTCCATTTACATCCAGTAAAAATGCCTGTCTTATTATCCTTTTTCATGTATCATTTGTTTTCATATCTGTGGTTCTTTCATTCTCTGAACTTGTATTTTTTTTTTCACTTGTGATATTTTTTTCTTTCATTCAATCAATAATTTTATAAAACCAAATAAAGAATTAACATCAATTATATTGGAATATCTTCTGCCAACCTAGCAGTTCAAAAGCACATAAAAAATGCAAGTAGAAAAATAGGGACCATCTTTGGTGGGAAGGTAATAGCATTCTATGCGCCTTTGGCATTTAGTCATGCCAGCCACATGACTACAGAGATATCTTTGGACAGCACTGGCTCTTTGGCTTTGAAACAGAGATGAGCACCGCCCCCTAGAGTCGGGAACAATTAGCACATATGTGCGAGTGGAACCTTTACCTTTACCTTTATATTGGAATATGCTAAAGATATTAGCACAATATGCATTGCTGTCCAAATTATGGATCCTGCTAACATCAGATATATCTCATATAACTCAGTGCTCTATCATCTTTCAGTATAGTATAGGTAATTTCAAGGTACGACAGATCATTCAAAGTTTCAGTATAACTTCCAAAAACTATATACAACTGTTTCAAAATTATGAATTCTACAGAAGTCACTCAATCATTTGCCCTTATGAATGACTGTAGAATTCTTCTGTAGAATTCTTAACTTTGCAGAAATACTGCGGCATGCCCACTTATCTCCCCCTCCCCCCCCCATCCTGCCCTGCCAGGTCCCCAAAGGTACTGGGCTTTGCCTTGCTCTATTGAAAACAGAAGATATGTGGTGTCATATCTCTCTCTTCTATTCAGTCTGTTCATGTTGATGACCTCTTTGACCCCTGGTCCTTTCTGTCCACATTCTGGGAATGTGGGGAAATAGGAATCAAAGAAGACATTACATTAAGTTTAAACTGCCCTCTCTCAACAGAGGGGGAAGGATATGACACCCACCTATCTCCTGTGTACAACATAGTCCTTTCACTGTTCCAAGAAGATTCCACATCAATTTGCACTAATAAGATGACCCTGAGGACATAGATAAAACTTCAGTGACTCTCAAAAAGAGTGCTAACAACTGAATGATTGCAAGGAATATAAGCCCTTCACCATTCAGTCAGAACTGAAGAAGCTTCTTGGATGAGAAGTGGAATGTTTTTAAGAAAAACGAAGTCCAGTTGCCTTTTGAAAGCAGCTTTGAGTCAATCGACAGAAGTTTTCCAACTTGACTAGGTAATAATTTCGTGCAAGTGATTAATCTTAGATATGGCCAGAAAAAGTTGATTTTCTATTATGACAAATGACATAAATATCATTAATTCAGCCACCCTTAATTAAAATTACCTATCTTTTTTTAAATATAATTTTTATTTGTTTATTCTTTCATATACATATACCTTATATGTGCAGCCTTTCATAGAGTAAACATCTTTTTTCCCCATTTCCATCATAAGCAATTTACATATAGAATGTTTTTATTATCTTCGAGATTGCTCTTCTACCATTATTTCTTCATTTTGCAACAACCTTTCTTCTCTCTCTTTTTCCTTTCTCTCTTCTTCCCCTTCTTCCTTCTACTTCTACTTCTCCATGCAATTAAATCTTGTCTTATAGTGACTCTGAGCAATACTAAGACTTCTCCAAGAATGCTTTATCCAAGAATATCATCCTTTTCTTAATGACCCCAATTTTGGCTTTATTCAGCTGGCATACACCAGCGGAACTTGCTAATTATTTCACCCATATGCTATGGTTCTTCATCCTCCTACACTAGATTCCCCATACCTATGAATAGTTCACACAGATTGTCTCAAACTCAAATGAACCATAAAGTCACATTATATTATAATTGATGCATGTCTGCTTAGAAGCAAATACCGGTACTTAATTCAGTAACATTTACTCTCAGGTAAAATATTACAGCCTTCATCTTGTCTATACTGATATAATACAAAAGCTATTATTTGTAATAATAAAATCCAAATCACTGCATAATTTATTTATCTTCCAAAACAGAAAATTATCTTAGCACACAAAATTTGAATAAATATTACATAAAATGTAGAGTATTAAACAGTAGAGCCAAATAACAAACAAAGAGAAAATAATGATGCCAGAGAAACTGTCATCCTGTTAATTGATAGATAAAACCTTGTTTTATTTCTTTCAAATATTTACAGTTAGCATATCTTCCTGAAATTATTTCGTTTCATGAAAAGTGACTCATAAAAACTTTGTTTATAGACCTAAAGCCAATGGCACAGAAGGCAACATACAAGTAAGAAATCTAATTCTGTGATCTACCTGAATCTGGCAATTCCCACACTATTGGATGGAAGCACCAACCTTTCATCACCTTCCACAAATGTCTTTGATGGGGCAAAAACCAACAGGAAATTGGATCTCATTTGACTCATTCACAAAAGAAACCATGATTTTTCCAGGAACTTATAAAACACTAAGAGCTGCAATTCACAGGATTCAAGGGGATCTTGAACAGTTGGAGCAAGTGGCAGAAACATCAAATTTCAATTAGACAAATGCAAAGGAAAAAAATAAAAATAAAAGATAGAGGAAACCAACACATTAGAAAAAGATTTTAGGTATTTTTGGTAATATAAGATGAATCTGAACCTACCGAACAGGGCTGTCAAACTCCTGGCCTGGAGTTTGGATGTGGGCTGGATGTGTCACACGCTGGCCTCGCCTACGCCCGGTTTAGCGAAGGTGAAAAGAGCCCCAATACGTCACATGACGATGCCATGACGGCGTGAGTTTGACACCTGTGCTAAAGAACAACGCAGGCAGGCAGGCAGGCAGGCAGAAAATAAGAAAGAAAGGCCTAGACTGCATTTGCTTAAATATAACAATATGATGAAGGTAAGTCATTGTTCCTCTCTGTTCTGCAATAGTGAGATCATGCGTAGAATATCACCTCCAGAGCACCACATTTTAGGAAGGATGTTTACAAATTAGGACCCATCTAGAGAAGAATAACTAATATGATAGCCTGGAAGAAGCCTGGAATGAAAACTTGAAGAATTGTGTGATAATTGGGTATGTTTAGCCTGGAAGAGAGATAATTGGGTATGTTTAGCCTGGAGGAGAGAACAATGCAGGAGATAGCTGCCTTCAAGTATCTGAAAGGCTGTTACATAGAAGATGGGGCAAAATTGTTCTGAATTGCTCCACAATTAAAGGATAGTTTAAGTAACAAGAATGTCAATTTGGATTGTACTCAGAAAATTCTCCTAATGGTAAGAGCTGCCCCTGGAAGTGGAAACTTTAGTGAAGTCTCCTTCACTAAAGACTGCAGTTAGGAATGATGTAGTAGTGGATTCCTACACTGAGTAGAGGTTGTACCTGGATCACACAAGCAGCAACAACAGCCATATATAAGAATGTTTGTGTGAATTTTAACAACTACAGCAAAGTACACTAGTGATTATATAGTAACTCACATGCATAAAAAGGTAAAGGTAAAGGTTCCCCTCACTCATATGTGTTAGTCGTTCCCACCTCTAGGAGGCAGTGCTCATCTCAGTTTCAAAGCTGAAGAACCAGTGCTGTCCAAAGATTTCTCTGTGGTCATGTGGCCGGCATGACTAAATGTCAAAGGCGCACGGAACGCAGTTACCTTCCCACCAAGGTGGTTCCTATTTTTCTACTTGCATTTTTTATGTGCTTTCAAACTGGTAGGTTGGCAGAAGCTGGGACAAGTAACGGGAACTCACCCCATTACGCAGCACTAGGGATTCGAACTACTGAACTGCTGACCTTTTGATCGACGAGCTCAGCGTCTTAGCCACTTAAACATTAAAAAGAATAAAACAAGAAAAAATAAGATAAACGTAGTTTTAATATAAAATTAAATTGAATCCCTATACTTTACATTTAGACCACATAGAATCTTGTTTTTTTAATCTTCTTTTTTTCTAGAATATTATGACATTACAAAAACTGGTGAAAAAAATGTATTGGGACGAACTTCCATTTTTGCAGAAGTATCCTCACTGTCGAGCCCAGGTTTAATAAAGCAAAAAGTCACCATAAAATGATGAATAATATATATTAGGACTACAATTTAATATCACTCTACTTTGACTTGAAATCACAAAAAGTTCTGACTGGGTAAGATAATGTGAGTTAGAACCTTCTCATTTCTTACAATGCCACAACAAGATTCTGTATAGTTAATAAGTAGATAATAAAAACTGAGACAATTGAGACTAAAAAAAAAACCTGATTTAGGAAGTCGTTTCTGTCTTTTTGATGTTTTTGTCCATAATTGAGAATTGGCGATGTCAACCTTTCACTATCATTAATGAGTGCCTGGTTACTTATATATTTAAGGAACTTTAAAACCTACTGAATAGGTAAACTGTATTTGCACCTTTCAATGTTAACAGCAAAAACATTGTAACACACCATTAAACACCAAGCTAAGCTTTTTCTGAATGGCATTGAAATGCTGAACAAGTTATTCACAACAAAGATATACAAGCTAAATCCACTGAAAAGGAAGTGAAAGTTTAACTTGATTTTCAAGTAGTGCTAATATTGCACAATAATCATCCGGAACTTAAACATAAAATATTTACATTACAACCTGGAGGAAACAAACACTGAAAGCAATTTGCGTAGGCTACTTTTGCTTATTCTCCTGTTACATAGTATTTAAAAGCCAAATATTGTATACAGTACAAATGGATTACGTTGGTCTTACCTGAACGTTCTTTTTCCTCACGCTGCGTAGAGAGCTCAACAGTGGGTGTTAACTCCATTGATTGGCT
>JANHFM010004905.1:0-24197 GCA_032468115.1 Grayia smithii | reverse complement strand
TCCTGTCCCTCTTCGTCCCCTTCTTCCTTCTACTTTCTACTTCCTTCTCTCCTCCTCTCCTTCTCCTTCTCCTTCCCTACTTCCCCTTCCTTTCCCCTACTCCTCTCTTCATCCTCCCCTCCTACCCTCTCTCCTCCCCTTGTCTCTCCTCCTCTCCTTCTTCTCCTTTTCCCTATCTACTTTCTTTTCCCCTTCTGCTTCTCTCTTTTCTTTTCGTTGTTGTTTTCCTCCCCCCTAATTGGTATTCGAGCAGTCTCATTCATAAATTCTTTTCAGTTTACTTTCCCATTTCTTAACACATTTATCATTTAAAATGTACAAGTATATAATAGCTCTCTTTATTTCCCCCCCCCCCCCTTTGGTCATTAATTTTACAAAAAAAGAGAAGAAAGGTAGAGCACGCCATCATCAAGTAACATATATGTAAACATATACATATAAAAAATACTATTAAATATATACATATAAAAAAGTGTTATAAAATATGTCCATATACGAAATATGTAGAAAAAAGAGAGTATTGGTGTCCTTTACCCTTCTCCCCCTCCTTCCCTCCACCCACACTACAATCCACCCAACTCTTCCCCAGCAGACAGTAATTTCTGCTCTCATATTTAAAATAAGTTAGTCCTGCAGCACAGAGATATCATAATAGTTGAATTTAAAAAAATATTAATACGATAACTATACAATAATTACCTATCTTTTATAGATGAAGTGTAACATGAAAGTCTAATTAATTTGAAGAAAAAAGTAATTTCTATTTTCCTTGCATCTCTCAGATGATGAATAAAAGTTAAGTTCCAGAAATTTATATAAGCTTTTTCTTGTAACAGTAAATAATATATACATATAATACCCATCATGTTATTTCCTTTTGAGATAAATAGGGGGAAAATAGAATAATACTAAAGAATTTCATGCAGCTTTCATGTCCATATTGATTTGGCTTCTCTCATTTTCAACAGCTTTTCATTTCATGTTTCTTCCACTATTTCCATCTTTCTTTTCGTCTATCCATTATTGTTTGTTTTAATTGATAGTCTATGCTGATTATGATCCATATACTATGGCAGGAGTTTGTAATGACCATGGGAGGACATATGCATTATATACTATAACTGTTCAACGTCGAACTGCGACTGCTAGTGATGAATGGAAAACATATCGCCGCTACAGTGATTTCCATGACTTCCATATGAGAATTACTGAACAGGTAATTATCTTGGTTTGTTTACTTTTTGAGAAAAACATTGATTAATTGAAATTAGCAATGGATAAATTTCATTTTGCTTGCTTGAAATCAACTGATTTTGGCTTATCTTATTGTTAAAACCATTCCACAGTATCCTGATTACACATTGAAACTGGTGTAAGCTAATTGGAACCTGATGAAATTTGCATACCAGACTTTCTGGTTCCAAATTTCAACTATGTTATTAATTTTTTTATCTTTTATAACCAGTGTACATTGACTTCTTGCAGATATATTTTTTACAAACAATTGCAAAATGTTTCTTAATTGCATAACTCTATAAATTAATATTAACAAAATATTGAAGGTTGGCACAACTAAATGTTCATACATGTAGAAAAACTTGTTAGCATGTATGAAAAAAAGACAATGTAAACTGGGCAACATCTCTTCTTCTTGATAGCTAAATTAGATACTGAGAAAATTTATACTGGTATTTTGTTACTCAAATCTATATCTTCAATATAGAGAGGTCAAGTCCAGAAACTAGTGATTGTAAATTCCAATTGTAACTAGCCACCGATGTAAACATAATTCTAGTAAACAAGCAAAACAGCCTAAGAGATTGGGAGAAGACTTTCCGGCTGAGTAGACAAGTACCTTAATCATAGTGAAGAAAATAGCAGTGTGGAATCTATATTAGTTATGACATTTACTTATTTATTAAATGTAAATGCCACCTAACTTTCAGCAGCTCTGTGTGGTGATTTCTTTATGAAATTAATCAGTAGTATTCTCTTTTTGCTGAAATGCTCCAAAATGTGTGTGTGTTTAGAATGAACTGCCACATCTATTTTTTTAGTTTGAAAATCTAGGAAATTTATTGAAGCTTCCTGGTAAAAAAACATTCAACAATATGGATAGAGATTTTTTAGAAAAAAGGAAGAAAGATTTAAATTCATACTTACAGGTATGTTCACGTATTCAGGTTCTTAATTAAAGATGAGTATTTTTTTTTATTTTCCTCCCCCATTTCTAGGAAAATGCAGTAAAAGATATAGGTAATTTAGGATAGCATGTATTACATAAATATAATTATGTAAATATTTTAAAAATACTTCAGGCCTCATTTAATGTCCACTCATTTGTGACTGAAGTTATGATAGCACTTCAGGGTATTTGCAATACACTCTTATGGTTGTGACCATTGGTTGTGGCCATTGCAATGTCCCCAACAATCACATGATCACAATTTGGATGGTCACAATTATAATATTACAGTATCCTTTGGTCATATGACTTTCACTGCCAGCTTCCAACGAAGTCAATAGGGAAGATGGCTGGAGATCACAAGTGGTGATCACTTGATCATGAAATGCTGCAGCTCCCTGGGATTTGCCTAATAGCAGCAAGTCGGACTGTCATTATGTTGTATCTTCACTCATGCTACTTAACAATGGAGTTCCTGTTCGCACAACATCATTGGTAAAGACCACCTGTTTGGCTGTTGGGAGACTGGTACATTAAATGAGTTCACTTCCATATGGTATCAAACTTATCATACTGAGCTAATTGTCCTAAAATTAATGTGGAATATGCAACTTTGGCCATGGGAAGCTGGGTGGGATGGGTAAAATTGTTCAACAATAATTCAGTAATTCACTCCACTTTGGTAGGACTTTGGGCAATACAGTATTGGTATTTTAAATTGATTTAAATATATGTA
The DNA here is from genome assembly GCA_032468115.1 of Grayia smithii. Taxonomy (NCBI): domain Eukaryota; kingdom Metazoa; phylum Chordata; class Lepidosauria; order Squamata; family Grayiidae; genus Grayia; species Grayia smithii. The sequence goes on along the minus strand of JANHFM010004905.1, from coordinate 21,276 downwards.
TATTTGCATTGTTTTCATTTCAGACTAAAATATTCATCTTTCTAAATGTAATTTGCATGTTTTACTTACTAGCTTTTGTTAACACCCGAAGTGATGAAAGCTTATCCGACTTTAGCACATTATGTGTATGATTTCTTGGAAAACAAGGCATACAATAAAGAAAAAGGAGATTTTGCTCGGAAGGTAAGATGTATGCAATATAATTTAGCAATACGAAGTTTATGAAGAATAAATAATAGCCCTTTTACCAATATGATGCATTTAATGTATGAATTTGTTAGTTTATATAAATACAGACTGCAAATAAGATTTTGGAATAGAACAATTGACTTATTCTCAGAGAACCAATTTTTCGATATAGAACCTTTGTAGTGAAAACATTTTCTTTTGAATGTTTCTTTGAATATGTAGAAGGTGTGGTTTATTCTAATTTTTTTTCTAAAATGTAGCATTTTTAAACATGTTAAGATTTCTGTCCTTTGATCTACCTTTAAATCTGCTGTTCATTTCAGGCATCACTTGCTTTATAGTTTCCATTTGCCTGCTCTAAAGAGAGAATGCATGTCTCCTGCTGAAATTGCTTTCTGAGGCTGTGCAACATCAAAGAATCAAAGCACAGCTTTTTTTTCTCATACAGCCCTTGTCAAAACTAATCATTCAGCAGTTAGGGTAAAAGTAAATTCCTTTGCAGACTTTTTGCACAGGTATCTTTTTTTTTCTTGCTATGGCCATTCTTTTTAGTAAATATTTTAAATTTAATTGAAGATTTAATTAATAGCAGTTCTAAAAATATTTCAATAACTGTAGCTTCCATTAAGCAATAAAATTGGTGTTGTGTTATCTACACTGATTTTATTTGTTGGATAAGAAGTGACCAATAATTTCTTTAAGATTAGACTGAGGACTATGTCTTGCAGAATGTTCCTATATCTTCCAAAATGGTAAGCTTATGCTTGAAATTGCAACAAAAGCAACATTTTTAAAAAATCATTGCAGATATTTCACAAATTTCAAAAATATGATGTTTCAGTTAATTATATCCTTTAAAGGATGTTTAAAGTAGTTAGCTGTATACGGCATCAAATCACACTAAAATTTAATAAACCAGCAACTTTTTAAGCATCAACATTTTTGCACAAATAAGAAAAAAAATGTTTTTATTTGCTTTCTGATTTATAGAAGGCTTTTCTAAAGTTATGTGACCTAATTGTATGTAATATTTCTATTTCTTGTTTTTAACTAAATTAACTCAAAAAGGTAGAAACATTCACAACAAAGCTTTGAGAAGCACATATGGGAAAAAGTGTTTTGGATGTTCTATCTGGCTTCTTGAAGTTTGATAAATGCAAGTTAACACATAAAATAATTTTGGAGATTAAAAGATAGACATTGTATTTCCTTAAGTTATAAGGCTGTATTCCCTTTAATTTTACAGTCACTTAATGTAATTGAATCAATTGTAGTTTTTGGACAGTCACTGGCAGACTACTTAGACCTCACTGCAATAACTGAACTAAATTACATGTGTTTATTTGGCTTAATTGCCCTAGGAAAAGAAGCATATGATGAATCATCTCATCAAAAATAAAGTGGTATATTCCACAAAGTTTTTGAAAATTTCCTTTTGAAAACTAGATCTAAATCTTCTTGCAAAGTGTAAATGGCTACTTTTTAATATGTATTCTATGCTGTATTTTATATTGTATTTTTCAAGCTTGATGTATCCTTCTTGCAAGTACTTGCATACAGGTAGTCCTCAACTTGTCACCACTATTGGGACTGGAATTTTGTCATTGAGTGAAGCAGTCATTAAGTGAGATATCATGTGACTGCTCATGTGATTTCTTTGCTTGACTACAATCTCACCATTCCCAATTGTTGTTGTTAAGCAATTATGCAATTCATTAAGATGATGGTCGCAGGTAAGAAGCATAGGGAGTTGCAAGGGGCAGGGGATAACTTAGGATGCTCCACTCAGGAGCTGAAAATGTATGCTGTCAAAATGCAAGCAGTCCTGAATGAAGAGAAGCAGTGTTTTGGATGTGGCCCATATAGGGCCTTTCGGCCTCACACCTGAGTCACTGCACTCCTTCCTTTACCGCACTGATTGCTCTGTAATTGGATTTCAGCTCCCTTTCATCTGTATCTATGTGAACAAAATATTTTGCAATGGCCAGAAGCACTTTATAAGTCACCCTCTCAGAAGCCATTATAATGCTGAACTGTTGTTAAACAACTGTTGGAAGTCAGGACTACCTGTGTACAACATGCTTCCGTTTATCTTAACTACTATACTATGTCTTGTTCCCAAGCTGTATGTTTAGAAACTCTTTATTCCTGTTGTCTAGACTGTAACTAATATATTTTACATTTGGAAATGTGATCACTTTTTTCCATATTTGGAGTGGCAGAATAATTTCATAAAAGAACAGATGAAGGGAATCAGTGAGTTCTAGATACTTGAAAATGAAATACAGAACTGAACAGAATACATGCAGATAAATAAATAATACATATTATGCTTTATTATAAACATCAGATAATTTGAACATTAGCATTCTGATTTAATAGTATTATGAAAAATTCAGCTTACATCATAACACATGGCATAGAATCTGCTTATTTGAAGGACTACCTGTCCAACCAATTCTATTTTGCAGGGTTGGTGCACTATGGTTTCCTTTAATTAAACAATGTCAATAATTGAGACCTTGGAAGCATATCTCCTCTGTAGCAGTCCCTTCCCTCTGGAAGGAGGCTCCAAGGCTTCTCCTTATATCTGGATGGCCTCCAATTTGTTGTTGTTCAGAAAATCCATGAAGACAGAAAGAGAGAGAGAGAGATCCCTTTCTTTCTCACATTTGCTATCTCTTAACTATCTTTTATCGATTTGATTGAAATTTCTTTATTTGATTGTTAGGAGTTGCCCAAAGTTGTTGAGAATTGGGCAACATAAAGGTTTAATGATTCATTGCATAGTCAGACCGATGTTTAGATTGGATTTCTCATTTTTATCCTCATAGTGAGTCCTTCCCAAGAACCTAGAATAGACAGATGATGTTGTTATATGTACATCAATGTAAAATCACAGCTGTCACTTCTTCAGCTGACATGGGCCTTCATGCTTCAAGTTCGTCCCCAGAAACTAGGATGTAGTAATGTATCAGTCTAGAATACATGCCAATCCAGGCATCCAATTCAAATGTTCCTTTTGTAAGTGCTAGATGGAAATTTTGTCAATGCACAGATTTTCTAAGTGGTGTCCAATTATTATTTATAATTATCATATTATGGACATCCTGTATGAGAGACAAAAAAGGCAATGGCAAACTATGAAGAGTTAATTCTGAAATTATAATTTGTTTCCTCCTTACCAGCGTTCTCTATATAGATCTGTCATTATTTACTACTACATGGATATCCTCTTACAGGATCTCAAAGTAAAATAGTACAGCATTTGCCTGAATATAGTACAGCATTTGCCTGAATTAAAATTTTCCTTATCCCAATAGTTGCTGTCTAATGGGCTAATATGCTTTTATAGTTCACAATTTTCCTTTTAATTTTCTCCCAGATTCAAGAACAGCCCTTTATATATGTGTGTGTGTGTGTGTGTGTGTGTGTGTGTATATGTTAAATTTGTATTTGCTGAGAAATAAACAAAGGGAGACTAGTATAGATCTATTTCAAGCTATTAGGTCTCGTCAGCTAGCCATACCCTTCTGGGATTTGAATAGCTTGAAATAGATCTATACTAGTCTCCCTTTGTTTATTTCTCAGCAAATACAAATTTAACATGTATAGAGTATGTCGCGAAATTTACTGCCTGGATGACCTCTGGAGATGAGGTCAAAGGGCAAAAAGGAAGCAGTATGCTCCCTCCCATATTTGGGTTAATCAGGTGCTTAAGACAGGAAAAGAAAACACACACACATGTATGTATGTATGTATGTATGTATGTATGTATACACACACACACACACACATATCATCTGTTAAGGAGGCTATGAGCTATGATGTGGAAGGTTTCTGCTGAAAAAGACAAATGGAGGCTTCTATGGTTGTTGCAAATAACTCATTGGTTACCCACTACTTCGCACAGTTGAAGAACTTTGCTTAGTAGTGTAGCAAAACCCACATTTTGCCCTAAGAAAGGACAAAAAAGAAAATTATCTGATGAAGTAATGCTCACTATGAGTATGTGATTAGGATGTTTTATATTCAAAATAATTGAATATGAATGCTTTATATTTATACCATGTATTATTTTTACTAATGATTTTGTGTTACTAGTCTCCAAAATAGTGTGATGTTTTCCAACATGCATTATTGGATGACTGTAATCATGTCCTCATAGATTTCTGCAAGCGTGGTAAATGTTTTCCTCTTCAGGTGGACACATTTGTAAATCCACTGCGTAACTCTATGAGAAATGTTTCAAATGCTGTCAAGTCCATCCCTGACAGCTTCACAGAGGGGATGACAAAAATGTCAGACAACATGGGCAAAATATCAGAAAGATTGGGACAAGATATAAAGCAATCATTTTTCAAGGTAAGAATGTACTAAATAAAACAACACAGTTTGTACTGTTTTGAGTTACTTCAATTAAACAAAATAAGAACAGAGCAGGCGAAAAGTTGAATATGTTAATTATTGGTAAAACACTAGGAAAATATTTTATTGGAGGGCTGAAAATATATTAAATTATCCCGAGAAGAAGCAGGTCTGAAGATCAAAGCTGTTTTTGAATTTATTCTAAAATAGAAGATGCAACTGGGAAATCTATTAAGAAATTCAGAGGAAATCTGCAGTGGTAGACATAGTGGTCTACCATATTTACCTTAATTTTTGAATTGCCTGATGTTCTGTACGATACCTGAGTTCATACATTAAATGTTTATTTTAAAAATGGTAGCTTATTAATAATAGAGAACACTAATTTAGAATTTTCTTGCATTATTATTTCTTAATAATGAAAGTAAATCCTAAATCAGTGTTTTCTAACCTAAATCCTAAATCAGTGTTTTCTAACCCTAATAATCAATCTTTATTCTTTAAAATAATTACATTATTATTCATTTATTATAAATTATTTATGTTCTGCCTTTCATTCAGAAGCTCATTAGTTTTTTTAAAAAAATTGACATTAAAAAAACTTCGAATAGTAGAAAATTATCTAGAAAAAATGAATTTGTATTAATAAAATTATGCCTTACATTAGCTATGTAATCGCTCGAGTTCAAATTGAATACGAGTTCACAGGTTAAGAAAAAAATAGAGAAGAAAGCAGGAATAAAAAAGAAAGAGAATAATTATTTTTTAGCAGTGTGTATATAATAATAAGGTATATTTCTGGCCAATTCTGCTATTCATCTCTCATTCTTCATCCCAAGTACCAGGATACCAGATTCTCAGACCCTTGGGGTTTTAGCTGCAGCCCTTGAATGCCTGATCTCCCTGTAAGGAAACCATCCCCATCTGTTATTTAATTGTGAAATACATATTTTCATTTGTGAAACAGTTGGCATCAGTAGTCATCTCTTCTTAGATGTCTGGTACGAAACCTTATTAATGCCTGAAGGGTGCAAGATTTATTGCTTGCATTCTATTCCCCTTGCTGCATAGTGACATCCCTGCCATAGATGCTTTGACTAGTTACTGGGGTAGCAGTGGAATATCCCAAACTGTGAGAATTTAAAACTGCCTTTTCTGAGCAAGGCTTTTGGAAGAGCTGAAGAACCTAGACCCGTGATGATGAACCTATGGCACGCGTGCCACAGATGACACACAGAGCCCTCTGCGGGCATGCCAGCCGTTCCCCCAGCACAGTTCCACCATGCATGCGTGGTTGCCTCCCGCTGACCATCTGGTCTTTGGGTCTCTGCCGCACATGTAGGGCGCATGCGAGGGACATGAGCACGCATGCACGGGAGAGGGCGCATGTGCAGGGTCTTCCAGGTTGGTGCAGGAAACTTTCCAGGCCCAAAACAGGGCATGGGGGGGGCTTCGTATAGCCTCCCACACCCCAGTTTGGCTTCCAAGTTGGTGCAGGATGCTTTCCAGGCCCAAAATGGGGCACAGTAAATGGGGCACATGCATTGGGGAGCATATGCACAGGGGACGCACACGTGTGAGGGGCATATGCACAGAGGTATTCACATTGCATTTTGAGGGTTTGGACACGCGCTTTTGGGCACGTGGACCCAACCAACTTACTGAGAGCCTGATCCAAGCTAAATGAACACATACAACGTGGAAATGGAGGGAATCAAGCATAGCCCATTGTCATGGAAAGATCACTCTGTGATTGCTATTTGCAATGTGACCTCTTCCATTATGAAAAAGAACCTATTATGTTAATCTTCCCCGAGTTCATAATGGATAGAGCTTTGAGAGTTTCCTCAGGATGAGGTAGCCAGTTTGGTCAAAGCTGTCCAATGGTATAAGGAAACGATTATGGAACTTGATAACATTACATTGCAGCATCTCTCTCTTCTCAAAGATCCAATTACATATTGTGTATGAATTATGTAGGAATTATAACAATTCCTGAATTGGGAGCCCTTGCTTATTGGAGTTATCTTCTACTGCCTGAGTAGTCACATTTTATGAAAATGTAATTGCTGAAAGCTTTTCAAGAATAACCCTATGTACACTGTATTGAAGTAATCCAAATAGAAGGTGAGTCCTACTCACCTTACATTTGGATTACTCTAATACAGTCTAAATGGGGTTACCCTTTCCGCAACTACATTGACATAAAATGTGACTACTGAGGCAATAATAGATAACTCCAATGCTTCAGAAGCTTCATGATTGCAAGTCAGGTTCTGGATACAAATCAAGTTCTAGTTGTCTATTTGTTGAAGAATGCTACATCCTATACTTATCTGCCCATCCAGTCGGGTCAAATAGGGTCAGATTCTTCATATCCTGTCTACATATAATAAAACCATTTAACAAAAACTTGCAAGTGGGCATTTTTTCATGGCTATTCATATATCTGGAAGTTGTTTGTTTGTTGTTTTAAATAGAACTATTGTATTTAAAAAAACACCTTGATTTTGATCCAAAATGAAGTTTTAGACTTGGATATTATGGAAATTTTTACTTCTCATGCTTTACAATTTCTTCACATTTCTTTTTCACAGTATAAGAATGGTACACATTATCAGCACTGCAAATTCTATTAAATTATCCTGGGTTTATTTCAAACCTCCTTTCCTGCTGTAACATATTTTCATTTAACCTGTCTTTGCGGTACTTCATACTTCTTAGAGAATGGTATGCTCTGTATTCAGTGCCAAAGTTGTATAGTTCATTGTAAAAATAAATGGGTTACGCCTGATTTTTGACACGTTAGATATACACAAGATTTACACTAAAATTGCTGGATGGGACATATCTGAAGCAATTCGTTTTCTTTCATTTTTCTCAATAGCCTTGCTTTCATCAATCGTTTACCTATCCCTGAATAAAATATACTTATTCCATTTGGCCTTGTCATTGCTAACCTACCTCTGCTCTGCACATATGAATGCATCTTTCTTTTTAAAGATTATTTAAATATTTGAATAAATAAATTTAAATGACTAAATAAAAAGGAAGAGAGATGCTAATTGCAATTGAATATGTTTTCATTTTTCTCTTGTTATATTGAGTAAAGATAAGATTTGTAAGTTCACAAATACAGGTCTCATTAACTGCACAAATTAATTTGCATAAATCAAAAATTATGGGAAAATGCACTAAAATGAAAACATATTATGTAATTGATGTCAATATTACATTATACCTTGATTTTAATTATAAAAAAATTGTATAATGTTTTGTATAATTATACAATTATACATTGTATAATGTATAAAAGCTATATGAGATTGTATTTGATGAATTCAGTTTTATTTGTATGTTCTATATGCTGCTATACATTAATAAGTATAAAAATGTGGATGGTTATCATCTGACTACAGAGAATCATGGCATATTTCAAATTGTGATTTCTTTTAACTTTGATTTAAATATCTTACATATAAGTAAGAATATTTAACATATATATATATATATAAATCTGTTATAAAATACAATTTTGAATTACATTTTGTTACCCTGTATTTTTAAATGATTCTGTTTTTTATAACTTATTTTCCCTGTCTGGAATATTTAGGAGCCTCCTTTAATGCAGAAGACATATGTTGATCCTAAACACTGTCGGGTTTCAGCACACCTAGATGATAATGTGAGTTAATTGTTTGATGAGTTTCAACAGAAATCAATCTTAATTACAAAATAACAAATTGTATAGTCTATTTATTGAAATGTATCCAACCTTTCATTATATGATTATTTTATAAATTCTTATTGTGCACGAACAATGTTTTTTTTAATTTCAAATCCTTATATCTTACATTGGACTCTTAGAAAATTTCTTTTAGTTGTCAAACCTGTCCACATTCGCAAGGCAGTTTCTTCACAAAGACAAGCCCTGAATGCATGAGCATTGTGTCCTAGATCAAAACATAATAAGATATAAAAACAAATATCAGCAGAATAAATGTTTTATATTTCAGAACTTTGGTAAAAAATGAACATTCAATTTCAAATAATTATTGTATATTTATAAAGTCAAAAAATGATATTGTAAAGAATTTATTCAAGTAATAATAGAGTCCCTTGGTTGAATTGGGCATGTATAGGAATTGAATAAATACAAATAAATAAATATACCAATTTATTTTTTATTTTGAAATTAAAGATACTTCAAGTTTCGTTCTCCATTTCCTTCAAGGTTAAGGAATAGTTATAGTTATAGTTAATGTATATAGATAATGTGAATTACCTGCATTTGTCAGCTAATTATTTAACATAAATTTATGACAATCCCTTTTAATTAATGGGGGAATGGTTAAATTTGTATCCTGAGATTCTTTCTACAACTTTTGAATATTCTTCCTGTGGCCTGGTTGTGTTTTCTAAAACAAAACAGATCCTTGGGTCAGGTATAAAATCCACAAAAACATGCAAGATTCAAAGAAGAGTTGGTGTGTGATAGGCATGCAGAACTGATTGAGCATTTCTTTTGATTTTGACTTGCATGACTATACAAAAGAAGCATTTTCAGGGTGTTTATCATCTATCAGCAGCTGATCATTTTTTTATCACTTACTATGATACTTTAGCTAATAAATATTCTAAGTCTGTGATCCTCTACTTTCCCAAATTCCAAATATATGAAATAAATTGAAAAGACATTTTATCTTATTGAGAATACAAATCCACAAGATTATCAATGATTATGGATACATCTGTCATGGTTCAGATATCTGCACCTGTTCTATACTTCACATTTTTTACTTGCCACATCAAAGCATTCCAGTCGGTATTTCTGTTTACTTACTGTGACTGTGACATTACCAAATATCCTTACTTCTTCCAAGAAGCTTTATATGTTTATGAATTTGTATGTTGTTGTTTTTAATATTATAGTTTTATCTATATACCTTGTTTAAATTAATTTTGAACTCTGTAATTTTCTATGTTCTGACATCATTATTGGTATATTCATTCCCTAATTCATGGTATATTGGTATAATATGGTATACCCTATTATAATGGTATATATGGTAATGGAATAATAGTATACCATATTGGGCACATTGATTGGTGCTTATTGTATTGGATTTGTATTTAGCATTTCATAATCCATTGTGCATTTTAATAGTTCAATAGTTTAATAGTTGTAAAAAATGATATGTAAAGGAGCATCAGAATGCTAACAAAGATTGATCTGAAGTTAACATTTCTAAAGCATTTTGATATTGCAGATTCAATTTGCAATATGCCAGTGCTGTTCTCTTTAAAGGTGATGAGCAAAGTAATAAATTCCAGTAGATAATCGCAAAGCCATGGGAGAGAAGTTCTTTAGCTCTCTCATTTGTTTTAAGACATGTATTGTATTTCATTCGTTTTTCAGAGAACATATTGGTAGAAACATAGGTGAACTATTACTAAACGTAAAATTGTTCACATAATAGCTTTTAAAAGTAGTACTATGAAATGAATTATTAGAAAATTGTTATATTTGTCTCACAAAAATGTAAGATGAGAATCCTTTTTAAATTTTTACTGTTAAATATTAGTAGTTAGGTTTTGATATATTTTGAAGCCTTACAAACATTTGAATCACACTGGTAAAAGACTGCAGTAAAGTTTTCTGCCTATAAATGTTTTGAATCTTAATACTTCCACTCCATTTCACAAAATCTCCTTAATAGGGCTAATGATCATCTCAAATAATGTGAAGCATATCATTTGCTCCACCACTGTGTGGGTAGAAAATTTATGGATTCAGTAAGCCAAAATGGTTTGTTGAAAAAGCTTAAGAATAACAACTTCTATTGAAAAGCCATAAACATTTATGGCCATGGCGACAAAATGAGATGTTACAACATTCAATAGAGGAGTGTGAAAACAGATCAGAATCTTACTGCTCCATCCTTTTCTAAATTTCCTAGATTAGATCAATTGGTGGATAGCACCTTTCTTAGGTGGGTCTGTGCTGAAGCTCATTCTAAGAAAGGGCCTCTGAAGTCTACATACTAATAAAATTGGTTATACTTGTAATTAAGCAGGACTTAAGGCCTTGTCCAGAGGTCCTCTGCATGCATAAATAGAAGGAAAGCTCCTTATACATGAAAGTTAAAAAGGAAAAGAAGAGCTATCATGTATTTTTCCTTTGCCATTACAATATTCTACAACAGTAGCCTTATAGTGTCATAGGAATCTTTGGAAAGAAAACCTGTGAAAAATTATCTCATTTTTTTGTCATTATCTGCTAGATCAAGTAGGGATTATTTCTATTTGCAAGAATAAATATTACTGGATCTAATCCAAAACAGCTGCTTGAACACAAGAATTCTAGTATTAATAAACATTTTAACAAACTAGCAATTGAATGTTGTTTAAGCTAAGTAATCTTTTTGCCTTTAAACAGTGAGTACTCCATTATATTTTATTAGGTAGAAGACAATGTACCTCTTAAAATAATGCTGCTACTCATGGATGAAATATTCGATCTGAAGGAGAGAAATCAGTGGCTACGACGGAATATCAAAAATTTGCTTCAGCAGCTTATTAGAGCAATGCATGGATATACAATAAATAAGTACTTCTTTCATTTCCTCATTCTTAAAAACCTGTGCATTAGTGGAAAAGATACAAATCTATGCTCCCACTTTTAAACATCAATATAAATATGGCTGTTCAGGTAGCCCTCAACTTACAACAGTTCACTTAGTGACTTTTCGAAGTTACAACGGCACTGAAAAAAATGACGACCATTTTTCATACTTAGGACCATTGTAGCATCTCAATAGTCATATGATTTACATTCAGATGCTGGGCCACTGAATTATGTTTATGACGGTTACAGTCAATGGGAAAGCCAAGTTCACTTAACAATTGGGTTACTAATTTAACAACAGCAGTGAAGAGCTGCAGTGACACAGTGGTTAGAATGCAGTACTACAGGCTACTTTTGCTGATCACCGGCTGCAAGCAGTTGGCAGTTCGAGTCTCACCGGCTCAAGGTGACTCAGACTTCCATCCTTCCGAGGTCTTAGCAACATATATTCTGGGCTCAATTGTGATTGTAAGTTGAGGACTACTTGTATTGTGAATCAGGGAATGAATATGATATGAATATAAAACTGCTTTTCTGATATTGCTGGGCCTGCAGAGAATAGATGAGGGAACGAAGGATTTGCCTGACTAATTGAGTATCCTAATGTTTCATAATTGTTTCATCAGATTCCATTCTTCACATCAGCAGTGTTTGCAATGGGAAGCTTTAAACAATATAGCACTATAATCAAGCTTTACTTTTTGTATCTATAATACCAGTACAATGTAGAAAGGTGGAGCTTCAACATACTTAATGTTTTTGATGTCCCTATCTACGCACCAAGGAAAGATGAAGCTGACCAAATATCTGCATGGGGGAAGTTCCAACAAATAGAGAAGCTTCTAAAAATTCCTTTTTTAAAGAACCTATCAGATGATATACTTGTATGGATAGGACTTGGAGAAAGTTGATTGTATTTTATCTGCTGGGCATGCAGATGAATATAGAAGAAGGTGATCCATCACATAATGATGACCAGAGCCATAGGGCTTTAAAGGACTTTTAATTGTGCCCAGAAACCAACAGCAAACAGTGCAATTCCCAAAGCATTAAGAATACCCTTAAAATTCATCAACCACTATCTGAATGCTGAATTTTTGTAAACCTTCTGCAAGAGCTTCCTGTTTTATATTATTGTATATAGTATATTATGATGTTCTTTAAAAAAAATGAGTAGGGCATGAGTAATTGAACACTCTATAGACATCTGAGTAAACAAATACATAAATAGATGCTCTGTTTTCTTCTTAGAAATAGAAGCTGAGGTTGATTATTATGTTCCAGTCTTTTTTATCTACTTAATAAAACTAAAATAGCAATTTGTACCCTATCTTCCTATCTATCTGGTTGCATTTAGATGAGAAACCTGGAGTGAAATTATCATTAAATTAAGTTTCATCATAAATATCAGGATTAGCTGTTTCTAATTCTCAGGAATTATATGACATTATTAATAAACCACCAAGACTTCATAGGAGCTTTTTGTATTCTGGATACTCTGTAAATATGTTTTCAGCCAACATATTTGAAAAATGTAAAAATACCCTAGCAGTTGTATCAGCAATAAATTTGTTACTAGAGAGGGTATGTAGCTCACAAAGGTAAATATAAATGGAGCATATACCCTTATGTTCTCTTGTTTTCACTATTGTTATATTTTTGATTCTTTGTCACAAGGATTTTTTTAAATTGTTGTGAAGTAGGTTGGATTCATTTGTAGTTGGCCTTAAAGGTGTTCTTGTGACTTTAATAGGACCCAGGTTCAAGTAATTTAGTTTGGATACAGTTACCAGTATATAAAAACAAATAGTTATTTCAAAAGATTAATTCAGAAATTTTATTTCTTTCAGAAAAATAGTTGATCATGTTGATTGGATGACATCTCCTGAACAAGTAGCAGATGCAGTTAAACGGTTTAGGTAGGTCTTTAAAACAGGGACAGGTTCCCATAAGATTAATTTTGATGATTACAAGATAAATTTTTCTTCATTAGAGCTTACTAAGACTTAAGATATTATTATCCATTTACAAAAAGATTTACTTTGTAGAAAGCAACTGATTTGTAAACTGATACAAAAAGAAAAGTAGATATAAAAAACCTTTGCAGCAAAAATTCAAAGCTTTTGCTTCTGATTAAATGGAATAGCTGTACAGTCACTCCTCATTTGGTAACTACCTTGGTTAACAAATTCACAAATGCAACATTGACGAATACAGTAATTTAAAAATCATTTTCTGACCAGTGTATACATTTATCACTAAATTTCTGATACCTGACTACAAATGCCTTCAGTGTAAAATTGACCAATGTCTGGTCAGTTTCAGGCAATAGCAGCAGCTGGCCAGAGGGATCTATCAGTTAAGGTCATAAAGATGAGATTGCTAAATTGCAGTTAGTGCTTTTTAGAGAAGTACTATGCTCCTGAAAAGGGCAGCTCAGAAAGAGTTAGTTTGTTTAAGCAATTCATCTGCCTTTGAGAAGGCAAAAGGGGGGGGGGGATATCTCACACATAATATCTTAGGACAGAATTTTATCTGAATGAGGTGGCAACAACCAATTATCTTTATAGTCTTTTTTGCACAGTTATGTGTTTACTTAACAACAAGTAATTGGAAAGAAACATAATCACTAAATGAAGAGTGATTGTATGTAACTTTGCATATACCACCTAGCTAGATTTTACTGATTCCTGAGCTTAATATTGTTTCATTGGGTTCCTTATAGGCTGGAGCACAGTCGTATGTGTAATGCCAAAAACATTATAAATTCAGTAAATGACTCAAAAGCTTAGTCTGATAATGCACATACATTTATCAAGAAAAAAATTCATTCAAGTATTGTTCTTTTACTTCATGCAAATCTGTCATAGGCAAGACTACATTATTTTCAGATATTGTAATTCTAAAATGATAGTCATTTTAATAAGTAGATTTATCTCCTTCTAGAGATGCCTTTTGGCCAAATGGCATTTTAGCTGAAACTGTTCCACACAGAGATAATGCAATCAGAATGCGAACACGAATTGCTGCAAAAACAAAACTGCTGGGAGTAATGCCTGGTACGTGAAATGTATTAAACTAATTACTTTCTTGAACAGAAAATACCATCAAATGTAATAACTAAATACAGTCTTTTTTTAAAAAAAAGTATTTTTCCTTTATTATACTTCATATTTCCATTTTTGCAAAGCCAGTGTACGGGCTGTATCAAGTCCTTTTTAAGTACAAATAGTATTATACACCCTGAGTCTAATTATTATTCTCTTAGTCATAGAATGTAGGCTCTTTTAAATACATAATGATGAACATCATAGTTATAACCATCATTTTCATAGTTGTACCATAACACTCTATATATTTATCAATCTATATGTTTTAATCTATAATCCTGTACAATCTAATAGTATTTAGGATATCTATTCTTATATATATATCTATATAACTGTATCTATTTCTATTTTGTTATTAAGTTACTAATCTCTGCACCTGTTATCAACCATTTGTACAATATGTCCCATGTTGAGTAATACTCAGATTCCTCTTTATCTTTAAGTTCCATTGTTAACCTGTCCAATTTGGCACATTCTGATATTTTCTTTATTACCTTTTCGTCTATAGGGATACTTTTGTTTTTCCAATTTTGTGCATATTTGATTCCAGCTGCTTTTATTACATGTTACATTAAGTATGTGATTCTTTTATTGTATTTCCTGGGTAGTATACCTAATAAGAATAATTCTGGTTTTAGATCTATTTGTTGTGCTGTCATGTGTTCTAACTATCTTTTTATCCTTGACCAATATTTTTTTGCCGTTGGACAGGTCCACCACATATGATAGTAGGATCCTGGTACCTGTTTACATTTCCAACATTCTGATGACACGTTTGGGAACATTTTTGCCATTCTTTCTGGTGGCAAATACCATCTATAAAATATTTTGTACAGGTTTTCTTTGTATGCCGTTGACATTGTTAATTTGTAATTTCTTTCCCATAGTTTTTGCCAATTATCTAATTCTATAGTATACTCAAAAATTTTTGCCCATGCTATCATGGTTTCTTTTACATATTCTTCCATTTTAAAGTTCAGTAAATAATTATAAATTTTCTTCATTAATTTTTCAAGATACCCTAACAGTATCTTGTCCAGTTCTTGAGGTTCCTTATAAAATCCATACATCTCTGTATCCTTCTTATGTATTTGAATATGTGGCCACTAGTTCAAATCAATTCCCTGATTTTTTTAGTTCCTGTTTTGATTTTAAATCCCCTTGTATGTTTAGTATATCTTCGTACCTTACAATTTTATCCAGATCTGAAACATTAGGGTATATTAACACCTCCATCGTCGATTGCCAAACAGGTATTTTCATATAGTGATTGTTTGATTTTTTTCCCCATACTGACAGCAGAGCATTTCTGATATAATGCCTTTGGAAGTACCTTTGTGGTTTACTTTTCCCATATCACACAAATGCATGCCACCCCAATTGTAAATCATGCCATTCTATCGTCAATATTTTTTTGTTCTTCAAATTTATCATTCCTTCAACCATGTAAGCACTGAGGCCTGATAATACAGCTGCCAGTCTGGTAGCCCAAATCGTCTCTTGTTTTTGGTATCTTGTAACATTTTCAATTAGATTCTTCTTTTTTTGCCTTGCCAGATGAACTTTAACATCAGAGTATTTAAATCTTAAAAAAACTTTTTTTCCTAATTTTATCGGAATTACTTGAAACAAGAATAACATTCAGTAGAATATTCATTTTTGTTGTGACTATCCTTCCAACCAATGACAGCTATAAATTTTTCCATTTGTCTAGATCTGTCTTTATTTGCTGCATTAATTTAGTATAGATGACTAAATAGATGATTTGCCAAATTCCCAGATATATAATTTTGTTAGTTATCTGGATGTCCAACTTTTCCATCAGTACGATTTCCTGTTTATTTGTAAGGTTCATTGTCAATATCTTGATCTTTTCCTTGTTTATTTTAAGTCCTGCTACCACACTGAAGGCTTCTATTTTATTTATTAATTTGGATCCTGTTTCTAGGGGTTCCTCCAAAATAAGTACTAGGTCGTCTGTACTTTGTATTGTTCTTTTTTTATCTTCAAACCTTTTATTTTTGGGTCTTGTCTGGTCTGTCTGAGTAAGATCTCTAAGGTTAATATGAATAAAAGAGGAAATAGTGGACATCCTTATCTTGTACCCTTGTTTATGTCAAATTTTTCTGTTATTTCTCTGTTTACTATCACTTTTGCTGTTTTATTGGAATATATTGTTTGGAACATCTTCACAATGTTTTCACTGAAGTTCATGTTTTTTAACTGTAACATCATAAACTAGCAGTTCATGTTATCAAAGGCTTTTTGTGCGTCCAGTGCTAGCTGTTTTTCGGAGTGGACTTCGTAGTATTCCAATATGTTCATAATAATCCTCTTGCTATTTTTTAATTGTCAACTAAATGCAGTCTTATTTTCCCTTCATATAAATGATGTTTCATAAAACAAGTTGAAAAATAATCCTTTACTAAAAAAAGTAATCTTTCTTGAATGTAATGTTAAACTTTTTGCGGAATCCATTTTAAACAATATTTTTAATAATTTATAATCAGAAGTTAATTCAATTAATGTATATGTGAAAATGAAGATAAAGCTTCTACTGAAGTTTGTTTTGTGGTTTCTCTAGATGAGTTGAAGCATATCCTTGGTGCTGAGACAACAAGAAAAGGCATTCTCCGAGTCTTTGAAATGTTCCAGCATACTCAGCTAAATAAGAGAATGGTATATGTTTTTCTGGAGGGCTTCTTAGAAACCTTATTTTCAGAGTATGGATTCCATGATCTCTTCAAAAAATTGCATTCACGTTCAAAGCAGATGCAGGTATATAAACATAAACTACAATCTACACAATCATCTTATTTACAAAAAAGGTGACACTCTCTACTGTAAAATTTGCCCAAAATCTGGGCATGTTCTCTGGGGCTTAAAACTTGTTCTCAAACCAATCTTTTAGAATCTTATATTAGATCATTAATACATACATAAGAAATGTGGTTCTTCTCATTTTTCATCCTAATGCAACCACTAACTGGATTCACATGTTTTAAATGATTTGGTGTATCTTTGTGTAACATTGAGAAGACTACTAGTCTACTGTGAAAATCTCTGTCTCTTCCGAATCTTATAGATTGTAATTGCCAACAATGAAAAATACTATATTGGGTCTATTGATTAAAGTAAAGCACAACTTCTAGAGTAGAAATAGAGGACTGCTTTGCTTGGAATTAGGAGATTGTGCAATGTGAGAATCAGGTGTGATTTGATTTGTATTATGAGTATCTCCTAGCTCTGCAGAAGTTGGACTAGCATGATGAGAAGTCTAGTGGACAAATGGTTGTAAAAAAATCTCTGCTTTCAAATTATTTTTCCGAATTAACTTTAATATGTGGAAAATCTTTATGAATTTAAGAAACACTTTGTTCAAGGTTTACTATTAAGTGGAATAGGGTAGAAAAAAACATAGGGTCTTGATATATTCTTCAAATTGGTCCTTTCAGGTATATATAACTTTTAAATGAGAAGGCTCAAAACAATATTTAAAATTAAACCAAGAGTTAGTATATTTATTTCCTTGTTAATAATTTGGGAGATTGTAAAAGAAGCAAAGAAAATACGATGCTCTTCTTTTTAAAAAAATTGTCCTATTTGATGTTAAAGAAATAATTCTGATACATTCACCTCAGCTGGTAAATTACTAATATGAATTGTTACTGATACGAAAGTCTTATGGACTTTCCTAAATAGTCATCTGCAAAGCATGGCAAGTTCCTGAATATATCATATATATGAAGGAAAATAAGCATGATTATCATAGCTTTTAATATTTTTTGCATAATATAAATTTCAATAAATATTTTCTACATAGAATTCCCCATTTGTTTTCTTTACTTCCAGCATAATGTCTAATTATGAATGAAGTAATAATTGTTTGGACTTGAATTTACATTTTTTCCTTATTTTTATTCAAGAATCCCTGACACCACCAAGAAAGTAAAGTTTGTTTCAACTTCAAAATGATATATTATGTAGTCTATTTAAAAAGATGTTTAAATTCCTAAGAATAGCCAAACTACAATATTAATGTACTGCTCTTATTTTCATTAAGAATATTTGGTTCATTAACATGATTACTTTTGAAAAAATGTTTGATTTTTGAATGTAAATACTACTGTATTTGCAAAGATCTTGTAACTGAAGTTGCTATTTACATTCAGGAGAAAATAAACTGCAACTTCAAAATAAACGAAAGGTGAAAGGAGCAGCATTGCTTCAACAATATGAAGCTTGCTTAGTACTGGCCAAACTAAAAATTTGTTTTTACATGTTCATTATAAAAAGCATGTGCTAAATTGCAATTGTGGCTTTTAAAAAATATATTATTGCAGATATATATGCTATATGTGTAATACCTTTTAGTGGCAGCAGGACAGTTTAAGATAAAATACATGAAATATCATTTCCTGTCTATCATGGCCCGTGCTTCTAAATATAGGTAACAGTTGACCTTCTTTAATACATTTCTTTTTTTTTCTTTTTCCCATTTCTTAATGAAAAAATAAATAGTTTGGCTATGCAAATTATAATGAGATTTAGATATATAAATGTTTCTATTTTTAAAAAAGCAAAATTATTTTACATAGAAAAATAGGATACCAGTCTAGCATTCTGGTGTTCTTTGCATTTTAACTGAAGGAATATTTGATCCTTTGAATTACTCCTGTAGTTTAAACTTTCATCCTCTCAATAGGTGTATTTGACCTCTAAATATCCTTGTATTCCAGGCAGTTGCTTTTTAAAGTGATGGGCAACCAGAATCTACATAGACCATCAGACAAAGGAAGCCCAATGGGAGACAAATTAGAACTATCCTTCGATTTCTTACTTAAACTTGAAATAATTCTTGTAGATTATCCCAGATCTAAAATACAAATGGACAGATCTCAGTCAGTAAAATAGAAGGTATCTCTTATTCTACAGAATATCATCTGTAGGTTTTAGAATTATTCTCAGTAGTTGACTTTATAAATTTATTTCTTAGCCAATAAACCTTTGCATTAAGGAAATATAATATGCCTTTTATGTTCTATACCATAGTATTTTGTCATCTGTATTTAATTTCAAAATGAGCCTACAGGGAGGTAGCATGTTATATACATCGCCCTAATAAATTATTATAATTACCTCACATGTGATCCATTGACATTACATGAACTGTGGCGCATCATTTGATATCCTTTAAAGCAATTTATGTTATTGCTGCACATAATTAGTCACACACATTCCAGCCTGAGAATGCTATGACTAGCCTCTGAAAATAAATGTGCCATTGTCCAACAAATGCATTTAGCCTTAATTTAAGATAATGGATAGTAAGGTTGAATATTCATATAGTTCATCCTCAAGCTTCTGCCTCTGGTGTTGCTAGAATTAAACAAAATTAATGCTACCAGAAACTGTAATAATTAAAAAATAAAATATGAACTCCACTCTCAATTCTAACTTTCGTGCAATATTTTCATGTAATGCATGTGTATTTGAATAATTTTAAAAAACATTTTTAAGGTTTTGAAATCAAGGGTAAACTATATTAACAATGTATAATATTCAGTTATTGCTGCTGTGTTGGCTTATCTAAGGACTTGTTTTAAAAGTCTGGGTTGTCACTCCTTGAAAATCTTTTCTATGCTCAAAAAAGCATAGTTCTTACTTTGCAAGGAGTAAAATCTAAAGAGCACATCAACATGTAGAAGATATATAAGTGACATGTGCATAAAATTGTATAGTATGTGTCAACTGCGTGCCTAATGGTTCTATCAATATGCTTTTCTTTAAAGAAAAATGGGTAAATGGAATGCCATAGCCTCTCTTGTTCTGAACAGCTGAAAACTCTAAATTTTTATTTGGAGTTTCCATTATGTTTGTCCAACAAAGGAGCTTGGAAAAAAGTACACTAATAAAGCATTAACAAGAAATATTTGCGTTTGACCCATTTATTTGCCTTGTGTGATAAATCTACAATGTATGACGTAACAACAATGTATTTGTAATAATAACAGTTAAATTCTATCTCCTAATAATGGATTTTGATTCCTGCTAAAAGAACAAATTGTGGTTTAGCTATATTTAGAAATCATTTTGTTTGGGCAAATGAACTAAGTATGATAATTATTTAGAACAAACATATACAAGCTTATGTGGATCTGTAGTTCAATTACACTTATTATAAATAGTGATAGACCTGAAATGTATTATCTTTTGAAAGGCAAGCAAAGATCCTTTAGCTGTTTTTCCCTTTAGCTTTGTTTTTCACAGTTGTGGGTTTGAGTGGTGGAACTCTTGCTCTGCTTGGTATCTATAAACACTCCAGCTATTTTAGATTCATCTTAGAACCAAAAATAGTTATTTCAATCAATCAGAATAGAGCTGGAAGACACTTTGGAGATCTTCTAGTCCAACCCCACTGCTCAAGCAGGAGACCCTATACCATTTCAGATAAGTGGCTGTTCTGTCTTTTCTTAAAAACCTCCGGTGATAAAGCTCCTACAGCTTCTGAAGGCAAGCTGTTCCACTTATTAATTGTCCTCACTGCTAGGAAGTTTCTCCTTAATTCCAGGTTGTTCCTTGATTAATTTCCTTCCATTGTTACTTGTCTGGCCTTCTGGTGCTTTGGAAAATAAATTGACCCCTTCTTCTTTGTGGCAGCCCCACAAATACCGGAATACTGTTATCATGTCACCCCAAGTCCTTCTTTTTTCTAAACTGGCCATACCCAATTCCTATCTCCAAAAACCCTGGACTGCAAATATTCTCTTGCTTTGGTATAATTCCCATTCTTTTGGTACAATTGCCGTATTAGCCAATTTCCATAGAGTTGCCAAGAAATGACATGACATATCAAATGACATTTATATCACTTAGAATCAAGGGTTGATTTTTTTTTTTAATCGCATTTATATCCCGCCCTTCTCCGGAGACTCAGGGCGGCTTACAATTAAGCACAAGCCAATGTGCTTAGCAAATCCC
>JANHFM010004902.1:74648-92814 GCA_032468115.1 Grayia smithii | reverse complement strand
TTCCAGGTAGTGGCCAAGGCCTCAGAAGGACCATGCAGCAGAGCCTCAGGTATAATCCCCAGTTCCCTTTGGAACCCCATCAGTCACTAAGAGTGGACTGGTCAAATAGATCCGGCCTCCCTGCAGAGAGAGGCAGCATGAAAGAATCTCAAAGTCATCAGGCCAGGATCTGGCCAGGACAAAGAGGACCAGGATAGCTCCTCCTCAGATCCCATTGGGAGTGGTCTGTTTTGAGTTGAGACAAGAATCATGGTGGCCATGGTGAGATGCCTCTAAGGCCTGCCCCAGAGATGGCAAATGGACATCTCAAGACCATTAGTCTGGGGAACCCCACAGTCAACTGTGAAATGCCCTCCAGAGGCTTAGACACGGGGGTTGGCATGCAGCAGGTAGGATAGTACAGTAGTAACTGGTCCTGTGAATGAAACTTCTAGAAGAGTTTCAGATTTGGCAATTTGGGGAGCAGCACCCCAAAAGACCAAAAAGACACCTGGATGACAATTGCTACCCTTAGGCTACAGCAACAGAAATTTGCAAGTCTTGCTAAAATAAATGCAGTTAAAATCCTGAGATGCTTCCTGAAATTCCATTTCTGCCTTGTGCCACTATTCCCAAGTAGCCCTCCTATTATCTGAGCAAACTAGGCAATAAGTCCAAATCTATCTTGTGTGCAGGGGTCACTTTCATGTAGGTCAACAACTACACAACTTCCCCATGACTCCATCTGCTCTGTGAATTACAAGAGACACAAACATGTTTTCCATTCTGCTGTATGAAGAGAAGTGTTGTTGAGGGGACAGTAAAAAGGCTGTTCCCTGCAATTATCAGAAGAACACTCATTCTTCATGCATCCCCTGTGGATTTCTAGACACAAAGATCTTCTGGGATAAAACCTGCTTTAAAAAGTATCTCTGAGTTCTCCAGCTGGGGGGCAGAACATGTCACTTTAGCCTGTCTTGCAAAGAGCTCACTCCTGAATTAGAAGACACTGACATGCCTTTATTTCCTCTATGGTCACAGCCCAAACACAGGTGGGAGGAAGCATGGTTGATAAAAATTTGTCCTGGGACCATCCAGGTGGCACAGGTGGTGTCTGATATATAAAGTTCCAGTGAGATTTCAGGAGCAACGTTCAAATCAGTTTCTGCATAAACCTTGATTTCTGTTCTAGGAGGGAAGGTGATAAGAATGACCAGGCAGGAGCCATGCTGCTTCTGATGTTGATGCTCTTCTGGCTCCTGGCTCCAACTACAGCAAAGAGGCTGCAAAGCATCTGTGTGTTCAAGGATTATATCAAACCAGGTGAAAGTTACTACAGGCCTGGTGATGTCATTATTGCTGGGAATTTGCTCTTGAGAGCCATTTTCAAGCCTCCTGTCCCAGACTTTAATACAGTGGATCTTCATTTAGCTATTGAGTAAGTTTCAGCTGGAGGACAAACGTACATATAAATTGTTTCTTTGCTTTAAATTCAGTGACTTTTTTCAGAAATCTCAGTCTCTTCATCGGGAAGATATTAAACAAGGAAAATGAAGAGGGAAGCTGTGCTGGCCTAGTGAAGAAGTCAAATTATAATATTAATCTGAACAGTGATTTGTGGTAGAAAATTCAAATAAAAGGTCAACACTCTTCAAGTGTTCAGGAGTTACAAAAATTCCTCTCAGTGTTGGAATCAGCATTGCTCATGTATAATGGCCTTCAGTAAATCTATGAGGTGGTGCCCCATCATAGTCCTCTGCTCAGCAATCTTTACCACACCTGAAGAAGCTCCTCCAAAACAGACCTTAAATAATTACGTTGAAAGGGGAGCAGTTGGAAGGGATTACAGCCACTGCAGCAAAGGGAATATGGCAGAGATGATAGAGAGTATAAAAGAGTCCATGATATCTATGGAAAGACTTGTCTCCTTTCTCACAAAGTCATCCAAGTTCAGGAAAGAAAAATCCTCTGAAAAAAACCCAACCCAATGAAAGTCCCCAAAAGTCCCCTCAAACAGTGAAGCAAATTCTACAGCCATACACAAGCTTTCCTGTAATATAGTTCAATGTTTTTTTCACTGCAGATACATCACCAGTAACTACCAGCAGTTCCTTGCATTGATGTTTGCTGTCTCTGATGTCAATAAGAATTTTCTTCTGCTCCCCAACATCACCCTTGGCTTCCACATCTATGACAATTTCCAGAGAGAGAAGATTATTTCCATAAATAGCATCTCCATGCTCTCCTCACGAGGCCAAGTGGTTCCAGGTTACAAATGTGACCTGCAAAACACTCTGCTGTCCGTCATTGGTGGTCTCAGTGCCAAGTCCACTAGGCAGATGGCCTCCATCTTCAGCATCTTTAAGTTCCCACAGGTAAGAGAGTTCTCTTGGATACACAATGGAATAGACAAAGATCAAAAGCACGCACAGAAGCCAAAGATGAAACTAAAAGTAGGTTTTTGTTGGGGGGTGGGGAATATTATGAGCTTGTGCCTCTTAATTCATTCTTTATTAATGAATGGCATCATTTTAGTGCCATTTATTCTCTGAATCAGGTTGTTGATTCTTGTCATCTGACAACCAATAAAAATGGCCAAGAAGGGAAGGAGATGAAGTTTGCTAGTCAAAGTGAGTCAGTCTACTGGAGTGCCATCAACCACACAATGGTCACTACTAAAGTCACCATAAAACTTTTACTTTGTCTTTGAAAAAAGAATCTCTTTTTCTCCAGCTCGGTGTTGGCTTTGAGTTCTCTCAGGGAGAGAGAAGAGTTTATCCCTCCTTCTTCCGGATTAATCCCAAGGAATCCCCTCAGTATATGGGTTTAGCCCAGCTGCTCCTGTATTTCCAGTGGAACTGGGTTGGTCTTCTGGCCCCTGAAGATGACAGGGGAGAACGTTTCATCTCAACTTTGACGCCAATGCTCCAGGAGAAGGAGATCTGCCTGGCCTTCATTCAAATGCTTGAATTGGATAATATGAAAATGAATCTGGAAAAGTTGATTCTCAATGTCCTTAACTGGTCTAAAACAGAAGTGTTTGTTCTGTTTGGAGACTCAGCTGTTACTGAGAATGTAATAGGGATGATATATGGTTTTGAAAAATTCAGAAAACTATCATTTAGGAAAATTTTAATCTTCACTTCCCATTGGAAACTTGGCTTGGAAGATTCTGAAGGAGCTTTGCAATATATAAACCCTTTGCATGGGGCCTTGCATTTTAGGGACCATTCCAGGGATGTCTCTGAATTCAGCCACTTCCTCCTGTCTTTAGACCCCTTGAACCCACAAGGAGATGTATTTCTCCCTCAATGGTGGGAATTTGTCTTTGGCTGCAAGATCCATAAATCAGGAAAGATCCCTCCAAAGGGTGAGAAACAATGTACAGGAAAGGAGGATCTGCAGAATCTCCCCAAATACACTTTTGAAACAAGCATGACAGCTGAAAGTTACAATATCTATAATACTGTTTATGCTCTTACACATGCTTTGCATGCAATGTATGGATCCAGAGTTGGACCATCCATGATGAGGCTTGGAAAAAGGATCTCAAATGTCCAGTCATGGCAGGTAATTTCTGTGGTTTTTGACTCAGTCCACAGACACTTAAATTGGAAGCTCCCCATATTTGTCAGTTACTGATTCAATGAATGTGTCCTCCCATACCAATTCATCTGAGACCCTGTCCTATCTTCTTAGTTTACCGTTTGTTGTGCTACTAAGCTTTCTGTGTGAAAACTGCTTTTGATTAATAATGGATGGTAACTAACCAAGGAGAGAAGCAACCTAGAACTAAGGAGAAATTTCTTAAGGAATGGTTATACTTGGAGCCCCATTGCTGGAGTCATTTAAGAAGAAACAGGATAGTCACTTGTCTAAAAGTATAGAGGATCTGTTACTTGAGCAGGGGGTTGAACTAGAAGACCTCCAATGTGCCTTCCAATACTGTGATTCTGTTTCTATGACAACCACAACACAGAGTAAGATTCAAAGTGGTCCTAATGGGTTCCTGGTCTGAAATTCATCACAATTTCCTGCATCAAAGACTAAAATGTTGGGCCTCTCTGAATAGTGATGTGACCAACCAGGTTAGATGCTTCCTTGGACATGTGTACAGGAGTGGAACATGCGGGGCTTCCTGGAGACATAGTCCGCCCCGTGCTGGAGTGCCATCAGATTGGTCAGCAAGGAGGCGGATGAAGAACTACAGCGGTGGAGGGAAGGTGAAGCGGGCCCAGAGCAGGAAGCATACATGCCATGCAGGTGCTGGCTTTGAGTTTGCAGGCATCCTGATGCTCTTCCCTGGCCAGGATGCACCCCTCTTTGGCTGTGGAGCTTGTCTTCGGGGGATGCTGCAGCAATGTGGTTTTCCTGGAGCTGCTGATCCAGTGAGTGTTGGGTGCAAAGCGTGGCTAGGCTGGGGATCCTTTCTCCAGCCTTTCCCCGAATTTAACAATAGCCCCGCTTCAGGTTTCTTTGCTGGAGAGGTCAGTTTGGAAATTAAGTGTTGGTGTTTGCCCTGATGATGTTCCCTAGTTTGTTCATGAGATATCTGCAAGAAAACCACCTGGCTCTGAGACCAAGACACCAAGGACTCCATAGTCCTAGTTCTCTTTTTCTTTCTCCTTCACTCTACAGACCCCACTTCCTTCTAGCTCTAATGATACTACCTAGTTGGGTGATGAAATGTTTTCATCACACAAGCTAGGAGAGCACCATGGACCTTACAGTCCTCCCCCACCCAAGCCACACTCCTTACTAGCACTGATGATATTACCCAGTAACATCAATAAATATTTCACAATATATAATTACATATTGTTTTTGTGATTAATCACTATGCTTTAAGTATGTTCAATTTGTAATAATGAAAATACATCCTGCATATCAGACATTTTCATTATGATTCATAATAGTAGCAATATTATAGTTATGAAGTAGCAACGAAAATAATTTTATGGTTGGGGGTCACCACAACATGAGTAACTGTATTAAAGGGTCCCGGCATTAGGAAGGTTGAGAACCACTGCCCTAGACAATGTGAGACCAAATTACTAGCATTGGGTCCGGAGGGGTCAATTTCAAGGAGAGACAGTAATTTAATTCTGCCTGCGTTTTACATAGGGCAGTATAAAAGGACGTGCTCCAGTTTCAACCTCAGCTCTGTCACAGGGGCATAGCCGCAAGAGTTTATAATTAACATTTTTGAGAAATAATTAATGTTTAAATCCTTGTTAATAAACAGAAGCAAGAAATCAATATATATACTGCATACTAAAAAGGATTGATTTTTTTCTTTAAAAATTTATAAATTTATTAACCAGTGGAAAATAGGTATATTGTCAACATTTTTATTAGATCATGTTTTATTCAATTAGCCCCAGATTTTAATTCATATATAATTCAGAAAAAAGACGAAATCTGCAGTAATTATTCACAATTACATTTATTTGCATATTGACTTGATTATGATCATAGGGACTATGCTCATTAGAGTTTGCACAATAGTTTAATTATAATAACCATAATTATATTCCAATTATATAAAGTAATTCAGCATTTCCTGACTTCCTATGTATATGCTAGACTTCAAGAATTTATTATGGTCTTACAAACGTGCTATTATTAATATCCAATCCACCACAAATTAAGGAAGCACAGTTCATGCATACGTATATTATTGTACTTTCAATTTAGCCCTGTAATAAATACTTCCACTATTAGAGAAGGACAAAATAGAAATAATTTGCAAAGGTTGATGTATCAACCCACTTTCCTTTCAGAAAGAACTGTATTTGTTAATATTTTTGTCCCATCTTTCTCCAAAAAGCTCAAGATGACATACATACAGTAACACCTCCTCCTCCGATTTCTTTCCACTAAAAGAAAAGATTCTTCCCAGGATTTACCTCCCAGGATTACTATTGTCTATGCAATGAAAGGAAGGAGAAAAAGGTGGGAAGAATAACAGTTCCACAGAATAAGAATTCTCAGATTACAGCTTTGTGAAAAGAAAACAGTATATTGAATATCTTTTTACTTAGTGCTACCATAGAGCGTATACATTCAGCTCCGGAAGGCAAGTATCACAGCATAGCACAAAACCTGGGAGATAATAAATATTAAATATTAAAACAAGTGATTGGGTTTTTTTTTTCCTTAGCTGAGCACTTTTCCTTAAAAATCCATTAATTCTTCAATTGCTCCTTAACCTTATTTAGCCTGGAGGTAAATTTAATAGTTAGTCCTTTTCCTTAAAAAAACCATTCATAGGTAGGATAGAGACTGAGACTACATTTTCATCTCTTAAATCAGTTGTACATGGTGAAGAAGAAGAAAAAAATCCACAGGATTTAACAAATGATTCCCTAAAGAAATGCAAATCAGAAACAACTTCCCAGATATGAAGGCCAAGAAGTCATTCTCAAAAAATGCATGGGTCCCACCCCAGGACAACCAGATATTGATAGAATACAGCAGTGGTTCTCAACCTTCCTAATGCTGTGACCCTTTAATACAGTTCCTCATGTTGTGGTGACCCCCAACCATAAAATTATTTTTGTTGCTAATTTATAACTGTAATTTTGCTACTCTACACATGTGACTGGTCCAGATAAGTACATTATGGCGCCAACCCCATCACATATACCTGTATTTGTACGGGGTGTATGTGATGGGGTTGGAGTGATGATGTCACCACACCGGGTACTCGTATGTGGGCGGATCTGCATGTGGGCGGACCTGCCTGGAGACGGATAGAGGAGCGGTGTCTCAGTTCCTAAGACTATCGGAAATATGTGTTTTCCAATGGTCCTAGGCGACCTCTGTGAAAGGGTTGTTCGACCCCCAAAGGGCTCCCGACCCACAGGTTGAGAACCACTGGAATACAGTAACTACACTCTTTTAGACAAAGGTAAAACTGTCATATATTCATTTGCATTTGATCTCCTACAGTCAAAGATGCTGCAGTTGTTTTTGCCACAGTCCACATGCAAGTAACTACACTACTAATTTCATGAAAGAACTGGCCGTACTTTAGAGCATAAATAAGTGCAAGACAATAGCTTTAAACAAGGTTGGCTCAAAGGAATTGTACTTTTTATATAATATAGCTTTTTAAAAAGATTTAATACGCACATTCAATAAATATATTTTAATTATATGCAGCAGATTGAAAGGATTGTTCTGTGCTATTTTTATTAGCATACAGGATATGGCAGAGCCAGTCACAGACTGTCTCTTTTTAATCCTATCTCTTTAGTTTTTAAAAGCTGCCCTACAAATTGAATGTATTCCAAACATTTGGGATATGTTCAAAGACATTTGAACATTTAAGCATTCAAGTTATACTGTGCAACATATTATCTGTTCCATTGAAAATTTTCTGTTTTGGAAATCATTACAAGTGATAATGAAATAAGCAAATAAAAATCTAAGGCAGGAATTCCATTAATGCTGATTTGAGAGTTAAGACTGGTTCTTATTCCATTCTTTAATTCTCTGAACATTATTAAAATTAGACTTTAATACTGTACACTTTAATACATCCAAGTCAAGTGATGATGCTCAGTGTCCAAATATAAAGAAACCTGGTTGTTACAAATTCCTTTGAATGTTCCATGTCATGTTCTTTCCTTTGGTTCTAACAAGCGGCAAGAAAAAAAGAGAGTTCCAAAAAGTTAACCTAAGTATAGATCAAATACAATACATTTAAATAATTTCATCACTTAAATTAAAGACTCCCGGCCTGATTAACAAGCAAATAAACCTTAAGAGTATTTGAACAAGTTTTTATAATATAAATACTTGGAAAACTTGCAATGGTTAAATATGTTAAACACTTTAAGAGTCATCTTCTGTGGAAGTAGGGAGGAAATAGGGCCCCATATATACACTCTCTAAAAATCAAGAACCGGTAAGTTTCTTGCTTTAGAATTACTATTGTTATTCATATGTAACTTTAGTCAATAGATGAAGACTTGTTCAACTAATCTGTTTAATCATTTATTTGAGAAATGTATGAAGTGGTGATTCTAGTCTTGAAAATTCATTTGGTTTGTATAAAACTACATATAGCTTTGAATAGAAAACAAAAAAGTTTTTGCTCACTCTTGCTCAAAGTGATCCCTCCAGATGTGCTGGACTACAATTTATTGTTTTCAGCTATCCTGAGTTCCATATTTTTCAGACTATAAGATGCACCTAGATTTAGAGGAGGAAAACAAGAAAAAAAAATGTTTTTGGCCTCTGCGTGTCTCCCTGGCCCCCAGAAGCACTTTGCAGGCCAAAAACAGGCCCATTTTTGGCCTCCCGAAGCCTCCACGCAACCCGTTTTCACCCAAAACCGTGCCCATTTTTGGCCTGCAGAGTATTTCTGGGGGCTGGGGAGGGCAAAAACGCAGAGTGTTTGGGAGGCCAAAAATAGACCAGTATTTGGTCTATAAGACGCACCAAAATTTTCACCTATTTTGGGGGGGGGGGGAAGTGCGTGTTATACTCTGAAAAATACGGTAAATCCACTCCAGCTTAGCAACATAATGTCACCCCATAAAATATATTTAAGACAAGTGAGAAACTTTTCCTTCAAGGACAAGCCTGGCTTGGTTCAGCAGCAAAACTGGATCATGTGCTGGTCTCTGAACTATTAGGCTGGAACAATGCTTTTCACTCTTGCACATACACTCATTTTCTGTCCAGGATGATGCTGTCAGTACTGCAATGAAGAGGAAATGAGCAAAGAAACAGGACCACATCACACATATGTGCATTTGGGGGTGGGGGGAACCTAAACTGAGGGATTGTACGAAACTAGCACCCACCCCTCTCCTAGAAGTATGAAATATTCTAGGAAATATTAAAAAGGCAGATGAGAAATGGAGAAACATGTTTTTTTTAAGGCAGGAAGCAAACTCACTTTTAATAGCCCCCATCCTCCTCAATAGCCCACAGCAGATATCAGCACTTAAAGAGATGGTTAGGCCTATTCATAAGCAAACACCCTCACCCAAGATCTAACAAAGGTAGGATTAGCCCTCAGCCATAATAGGAATTGCCCAAAGCCCCTTCATTGTATCACCCAGCACAGTTCAACCAAGCTTGACTCAGAAAACCTACAAGGTTAGCTATGACCCCTTACAGCAGCCAATAGCTTGCCACAGGAACAGGAAGCTAAAATTCAAAGCCCAAGAGAGGGTATAAATCTCTCTCTCTCTTATCTAGGTGCTCGTTTGCCCAGGACCTCAAACCATGTGGTCCTGTCCACCATTAAACTATCTTTCCAAACAGCTTCCATGTTTCCAGTGCCTTTCTCCCCACTTGGAACTGAACCCAGATGGACATTTCTTCCAACAGGATGATGAAGTATACTCCAGCAACAGAAGGAGAGTATAGACTCTCTCCCACTGCTTGAAAAGAATTTTTCCCTTCCCCAAATCAAACTTGGAATATAATGTCTTTTTAGCTTCAGCAAAATCCTGACTAGCTAACAGCTGCCACTAGTGCAGGTGCTAAAGGGTTAACTGTATTGACCCTAATAACAGGGAGCTCCCAGGAGGGAAACAGGCAGGTTCTCATTAATGGCTTCTCTTTTTAAATGAACTTCCCCTGAGGGCAAGCAAGGCTGAGTGTCACCGTAGAGGCTAATGAATAAATGCTATAGAAGGTGCTGTGCTCTACAAAGGAATTCAACAGTATCCTCCTCTCTTCCCAGGGAGGCATCTGCAGGGATTTTCCCCCATAGGAATCATTCTGACAATGACCTGACTCTATTAAACGAAGAAAGAACAAAGAAAGGTGTGATTAGCTATGAATACTTGAAAGGAAACAACGATTAATGAAGTGAAATTATGTAATGTAATGCATATGATCTTTATCTCTCTGTGTGTCTCTCTCTCTCTCTCTCGTATCTCATAACTGGTGAGGTAAAAACACTGCTTACCAGAACACTATATTGTTGAAGCAGGTGTGAAATGCTCCCGGTTCGGACAGGTTCAGCCAAACCAGTAGCAATGCTGACGGGTGGTTTGGAGAACCAGTAGTAATGGTGGTGCAAGGCTCCGCCCATCCACATGGTCATTGTTCCTTTCTGGTTTGAACCAGGAAGTGACATGTTTTTTACCCTCTGCGCATGCGCAGAAGGGTTTGTAAATGCGCAGAGAGTCCACATGTGTGAGCGAGCGCGCGGGGCGCATGCACTTCCAAACAGGTTGGGAAGGTAAGTAGATTTCACCCCTGTGTTGAAGACAATAACAACAACATCGCTTTTGATACAAAACCTAACCTCTCAAAAAGAGCCATATAGCTGAAAGGGATCCTTCTCCCTCTAGTGTTTAAAGTTCAGCATTACACCTCCCAACACTATTTCTCAAGGCCCAAATAAGAGTTGATAACTCTTAAGTCTTTCACAACCTGATATCTTCTAAATGTATTGGGACTGCAAATCTCAACATCTCATTAGAGCTCTGTAGTATTGATTTTATTTTCTGTTCTACACACTGGTGAAATTGCAACTAACTTTGCTTTCCTATAACTTTTCCCCAGCAGCTTTGTAGTACAATAAAAAGGTAGGGCATAGAACTAAAACAAGCAGCATCATATAATCCAAAGATGACTAAAACAGGGTTGCAATTGAGTTGCTACTGTCGGAAAGCACAGAATTATGTTATCAGAGAAAAGGTGATCTAGAGGGATTTATGATTTACAGCATTAAAAAAAAATATCCAACGAGATGCAGATGAAATACTCCCCTGTGCCCATTTCCTGGCATAAACACAGAGCTGTTTCCATCTTGAATCTTGTTTGGAAAGTAGATTGGAACAGATCTAAAGCACTGGTTTCCTTCGAGGCTGCCAGAAGCTGAGATACTAATTCTTTTTCCATCATCATGCTCAAGCAATGAATGTTTGACATTGGCAGTAGATACCTTCACCATAGATCTTTTTTTTCCAGTACAGATTTTACCACTGGATTTTAAAACAGCAAGACTTATGGTTGTTATGAGCAAAGCAAGTTTTGAGAAATATACCCTGCATATTTTACACAAACTGAGCGATATCTAAAGCAATATATCCACATCATGTCTAATCTGCATCCATTGATTGCACAATGGCATATCCAAATGAATGTGATTTTACCTACAAAAAACAATGTACGCTGGTTATAGTGGACTTTCAAAGATTCAGTCACTATATTATCTGAGCAACTATGAAAAGATCTTAATTGCTATCCTTGGTTATTAACATTATGCTGATACTAGGATAGCAAAAAAGAAGGATAGCTACTGTCTTATTCATAGTGGTGGGATTCAATTTTTTTAACAACTGGTTCTGTGGGTGTGGCTTATTTGGGGCTGTGGCTTGGTGGTCATGTGACCAGGTAGCTGTGGCTACGTGCATAGGGACTACTCAGAGGGCTGAAAAAAGTGACTTCTGACCACTCCTAGCACTTCTGACCGGTCCTTACATTTACGATCGTCCTCACATTTATGACCGTTGCAGCATTCATAACAACCGTGTCACCCATTTCACAACTGTGGTGCTTCTCTTAACCATGGTGACAAGAGGGTGCAAAACGTAAATTGTGAGGGACAGTCATAAGTGTGAGGACCGATCAAAAGTGTGAGAACAAGTCAAAAATAACTTTTTCAGCCCTCTGAGTAGTCCCTATGCACATAAGTGAAAAACGGCCATAAGTCACTTTTTTCAGTGCCATTGTAACTTTGAATGGTCACTAAATGAACTGTTGTAAGTCAAGGATTACCTGTATAAAAATACAAAAAGCTCCTTTGCTTGCAAAAAGCTACCCTAAATACCAATCATTAGATTAGAAATGGGGAATACACACTGAAGATCGATGAGTCACAGCTGTCATGGAAAGCTAAACCATTCTGTCTGAAAACCTTCCTTTTCCTCAGCAATACCTGCAACCCAGAGTTACAAATCAGGCAGGGTGCCAAAATGTATTGAGGCATTAAAATAATTAAAATACAGCCAACTCTTGCTCATAAAGTGAAACCCTTTAGCAGAGAGGTTGTTTAAGCTCTCCAGAAAGTAGGTGGACATATTTGGGCTACAAAATCCTGCGCTAAAGAGACAAATTAACATCTTGAATGAGGGCTAATCCCATTCTGTCTTTGTTCAGACATTGCTGCAGGGAATTTTTGCCTATGAATATCTATCTATCTCTTTATCTAGCTTACCAAGAAGTAGGTTGTGATCTACTTTGTCTAATGTCTTACTGAAATCTAAGTATACTATGTCCACAGCATTTCGCTCGTCTACTAATTTAGTCACTTTATCAAAGAATGAAATAAGATTGGTTTGGCATAATCTATTTTTAACAAACCCATGCTGGTTACTAGTTATAACTTTATTTGTTTCAAGGTATTTGCAGATCTGTTTTTTGATTATCTTTTCCAGGATTTTCCCAGGTATTGATGTTAGACTGATTGGTCTGTAGTTTCCTGGATCTGTTTTTTCCCCCCTTTCTTAAAGATGGGACCCACATCAGCCCTTTTCCAATTCTCAGGTACTTACCCAGTGCTCCAGGATTTTTGAAAGATGGTACAATGGTTCTGAGATAACATCTGCCAGCTCCTTCAGACTTCTGGGATGTAATCTGTCAGCTCCCAGTGATTTATATTTGTCAAGTCAAATAAGATCATGCCAACATTCAATGGCAAAATGCTAAAAATCAGTGGTACATTGCCTGTATTTTTCAAAAGAAAGCAGAAATAAAACTCTCATTTTACTTTTAAACATTTTTCTAAATCCTGAAAGCAATAGAAAAGGCAGTGGGAAAAAATTCCATCCTGGTCTTCTCTAATATGCTTTTATATGTAACTTTTATTTATTTTATCATTTATTTATTTATTAAAAAATGTATATGGGGAAGTAAAAACTCCCTTAACTGCAAAAAGAAAAGGGGGGGGGGGGGGAAGGAGGGGAAAGCCCACCGCTAATCTAAGATTTTGATTGCCTGAACAGAAATCACTTGAACGTCACCACTTGAGTTCATGCTAACAAGATGCCTTTATTAATTATACAGCTTTTCTAAAATCACTTTTGGAAGTATGGGGACAATACAGTAATCACATCTCCTTGTTCAGTTTTGTATGATTGAAATGTGCAAATGAGCAGCTCTGGGTGGCCTAACAACTTTTAAATTATATTTTTTTTGTCTTCATTTTGTGTGCAGCGCTTCTGAGCTCAGGGCTGGTTTTCATATACCTTGAAAATGAAAGGCTTTTGATGTAACACTTACTATTTGCATTGATGAGTTCATTATTTTCAGAAACTTTTCTATAGTACAGCCTTGCAATTCCCAGAGAGCATGACCGATGCCTGAAAATTTGAGGAGATGCACTAATTGGGGAATGTTACTACAGTATAATGAATAATTATTTCCTTAGCAAAGCAAGAACTATGCTGGGTCTCAAAATGCTGTAAGAGCCTTCTATCTATTATATTACCAGCTGTAGAACTTGTCAAAATCCTAAGAAGAGGCTATTTGTAAAACAAAGAGGAGATATTCATAAAACACGAATTCCAGACAATATATCTGAGTGATGATTTAAAAAAAAAGTGTCCCATTAAGCTACAACTTTTTTGGAATTCCACAATAAGAACATGATAATGCAAAGTCAAGCTGTCCACAAGAGTCATTGTCTACAATGACTGTTTCCCATGCAGAACAAATCATGGTACGTTTTGAACTATCTCATTCCAAATGGCCAATTGCAATCAAAAACTGGTTTCATCACTGCATACAATCAGTAGTCAAGACTACTTCATGGTGATAGAGTAACTTCTCTAAGTTTCTCAACACGTCCAGCTTATTCTAGCATTTCGTTTGATCTTGGAAAGCAGCATTCTCATCTACACATTGGGTGGCTAATATAGAGATTGTTGCTGTGTCACTGCAGAGGAATAATAATGTGAGTCATGAGTTTTATGCTGGCAAATATATATATTACAATGTTTCCCATCTAACATTTTTACTTTTGTACCGTACATAATGAATAGGTAAATTAGTCCTTAGTCCAGTCTGTGTCATTTTTGAGTATAGTCATAAATTCAATGTGCCCTTGTTTCCTTTAGTCTATATTTTTTTAAAAAATCAAATTTATAAAATTGTATTTGCAAATAGTGGAATATTAGACTAACCATACAATTGCCCATGCTATTTTAAAAAAAATATTTGTTCTATATATCAAAAGGGTCACTGCATTAATCCCAAGAGCATTTTCTTACTTGTTTATTGTCTTTCAGTAATCAGAGAAAAATCATGTGAATATTGAATACCTCTGAATGAGTCATGCTTGTCTTCTTTTATTAATTAGGGCTACTTTTCCCAATAGAGTGGCTTTTCAGAACCAGATGATGACAGGGCTCTTTGTAGGGCATAAAATAAAAATATTAAGAATTTCTGTATTGTGCTGAAGTACCTTTACTCTTCTAGATAATTTATCATTAAATTCAGTAAGCAAAATTGTCATATGTTCATTGCTGAGTAGATCTTTCAGAGCCTGCATTTTTAACAATGTCATGGTCAACATCTCTTACTGAGATGCTGATTCAGTGGTTGAGATCCCTGCATGCCCTGCTGGCTTAATACAATATAAACTAGCAAATGCATTGCAATTATTATGTGTCCTTTCTGGGCCTATTGCAGCTGCTTAGACCTTTGTTTTCTCTTAATGAGGTAGCTCCATGTGACAAATGTGGGGGGGGGGGGGGAGAAGTTTTGAAAAGCCCTTCACTCATTTCAGTTATTCATTGCAGCTTAGATTTACTGCTCAGAAATTAAAAGACTCAAAGTTACCTGTATTGTATATTTCCCAGTATACACTCAGCTAGAGCAATTGGAAGGCCAGGTGCTCAATCCAGCCCAAAGATGCTTTGTCTATCCTACCCAGCATGGTTCTGAATGTCCAATACTTTTCCATTAGTCAGCACCAAAGACATTTCCTTCTCAGGAATTAGAATCAGGTCTGTCAAACTGGCGGCCCGCGGACCGTCACCCACAGGCCACACCCACCCCGGCTCCAGAAAGGCAAAACCCCTCACAATCAAGTTTGACACCATGAATTAGATGCAAACTAAATAATGTCCACTAAAATAACCAAAGAAAAGCTGAGACAACTTGCTCCCCAGGTATACTTGAGTAGTTGAATACTATGCATGAGAAACCAATGGGATTTACTGCCAGGGTGTGTCTTTTGTATTCTCACTTTTTGAATGTGGGTGTTAAATAACAAACCACAGAATCATCAGAATTCTTCCCAGAATATGCTAAATTGCCATTGACAAATGATAATTTTAAAGCCAAACCAAACAGCCAAATTATGTCTTATCAGTTTGTGTAAAATAGGCCCTGCAAACTATAATGTGACCTGTTTTGGCTTAACATATTGCATGTATTAAATTATTATGATTTGGTAATGACCACAACATTAGATTGAGCCTATTGTATAAATACAGCCATAGAAATGTAAATTTAATTAATTTGATATTGATGCTGCAAATGATTCTGAGTAGTTCACAATACAATGTATGATACCTACAAAAGAAAAAAGAAAAAAAATCCTACCACCCAAAACCAAATAAGAAATAAGAACAAGATAAACAAGTCAACTGAATACAAGGAATTTTAGCATTCTTGTCTTACAACATTGGGGCAATTCTTAGTAGGTTATGCTAAAATAATACTACTAATTGCTATAGGTCAAAATCTGTTCAGCAAACCAGAGGTAAGAAAATAAGCAAGCCCTGCTATATCAAGACATAAATCTCTCTGATCTCACTGCATCCCACACTAACAACTTTCAGATCCAGCCCATCTGGTTTCCCAGGACACCATTTAAATCTCCACTGCTATCTCTAGAATAATTGCAACACTAAAAAAAAACCTTGCTAGCTGTCTAACTCCCACCAGTTGCTTTATCCACCCTTCTCTTCTTACTGTAGCAAAATTCATTTTCAACTATTACAGGCAGGGAATGTTGATGTTGATGATGATGGAGAAAAAAATCTTGGAATTCAGCAGTCAACCCCAATCTGCACTAAGAACAGAGTTATTAAATTGCCCTTTTCATAGAAATAATATGTAAATTTTCACTGGTTAGTAGGCCCCTCCAGGACAAGACAAGTAATGAGTCAACTCTGAGATGCATAGTGATGCTCCATTTCCACATCTAAGAATGTGGTCATTACAGTCTCCTTCCCTTTTCCTTTCTCAATACTTCATCTAACCTTCATTCCATCTGCTGTGTCCTGCTAGTTACAGAAGAGAGGAGGGAGACTGGGGAACAGGCCCAGATCAAGAGTGTCATATAGTATTCTGTACTGTTTGTCAGTATCACAATGCGTTTGAAAGAGGAGAATGTGGTGTTCAGAGATCAATGGATTCTTTCTCAGCAGTCTCAGTCAGGGTGGCTAGTAGGCAGGATTATAGAACTGATACTCCAGCAATACAGATTCCCATATTTTGAATTGAAGGCATAAGTACAAAATCTATGTGAGGCTAGAATCTCATGCATGTACTATATGAATCAATTCTTTGTATGGGCAATTTTGTTTCCTTAAAAGTAGCTGCCTAGAGTTAAGATGCTGCTAGATACCATGAAATAACTGCACATATGTGCACTGATCCGTCCCCTTTCACTGGTGTCACTATCAGAGTTTCCCACTTTGCGTGGTCCACCGGTACCAGGATGCCCTGCTTAATTATCTTGTCCAGCTCGGCGTCAGTTTTGGGTTTTAGTACAAACGGGATGTGGCGTGGTTTGAGACAGATAGGAGCCACCTTGAGATTAAGGTTAAATGAAATAGGGGTGCCCACATACTTGCCGAGTTCTGGTCAGAAAACGTCCTGGAATTCCTGGATTAGATCATCGGCACCTGCTGGCAATGGCGTTGATGCCCATGATTCCAAGGCTCAGGGCGTCGAACCAGTCCAGGCCAAGCAGGTCCAGCAGTTCCCCTTCAACCACAGTTGCTGACAGCTGGCCTCAGAAACAGTTATACGCCACGGGTAACCAAGCATGTCCCAACACCGGAATTCTGTTCCCCTGGTAGTCAGTGAGCTTCAGCTTCTGTCGTGCAAGTTGACTCTGCTTCAGGTTTGGCAAGGCACATTTCAGGGTATGCCAGGAAACAATAGTCACCGAGGATCCCGTGTCGACCTCCATCTCACATGGGAATCCCTTAATTCTGATAGTGACTTTCAGCTTCTTCCTGCAGGCTATGCTAGCCTTGGCAACTCTTGTCTGGTTCGTATCAGGAACTTCGGTGTCCCTTCTGTGCCGTCGTGGTTTCCAGGCCTCCTTCTTTTTTGGCCTAGGCTGGTCCGTCCGGGGTGGCTCTGGTGCTGGCTGGCTTCTGATTGGCATACTGGCCCAACAGACTCTGGGCAAATGCCCCTTTTTCCCGCAACAGCGACACGTGGTGTCCTTGAATCAGCAGGATGCCCAGGAATGCTGGTCCCCGCAGCTTGCACAGAATGCCAGTCATTGGACACAGTCCCCAACTTTCCACAGGTCAGTCTGGTAGACCTCTTCCTCACTGCTCCCTGACTCGTCTACCTGGTGGCTTTTATGCATGGTAGATGACGCCTTGGTGGTCATGGGGACAGCAGCGAGCTTCTGCAGGGAATCGGCCACTTTAGTTGAGGATTCAGAGGCCCGAGCCTCATCGAGAGTGCTTTGGAGGGTTAAGTTGGTTTTTGCTAATAATCGGCATTGCAGTCGACAGTCTTGAATGTCACAGATCAGTTGATCTAGTAAAATATCATCTAAATCCCGAAACTCGTAGTGGCTGCAGCTTTCTGAAGGGCGGCCATGTATTGGCTTATGGTCTCGCCATCTCTCTGCATTCAATGTCAGAACTCGTACCGCCTCACTATCTTGGATGGTGCTGGGGTGAAATGGGTCTTCAGCACGTTCTGAAGTACCTCCCATGGTACTGCCTGTACTGGAGTTGGTTCCAATAGTGACTCAGCGGTGTCGAATACGTCGTGGCCACAGTGACTGAGGAATAATGCCCTCTTCCTGTTGTCCGGCAGGCTAAGAGGTCATTGGCTTCCAAGAAGCATCTAAACTGGGTCATATAACCGTGGCCTGGGGAGCTGTTTTATTAGTTTTTTAATTGATATTTTTATAGTTTTAACTTTAAATTCTATTCCAAATTTT